>APFE031705503.1:0-15294 GCA_000404065.3 Pinus taeda | reverse complement strand
TTTTTTTTTTTTTTTTTTCATTTGGTTTTAGTGAGATCTTTGTTTTTTTGCATAATATATTTTAAAGTTATGATTTTCTACATATTTTTATATTGTTAATTAAAATTTCATTACACATCAAATAATTGTCACTAAAATAGCAATATTTTTAACATTTCACATAAAAAACACATTTTGGATATAGATATAATAAAAAAATACACATTTTGAGATTTTTTTTTTCTAACAATGACATGTCCAATAAACGGTTTTTATGAGATAATTAAAAAAAAAGGTTTAAAAAATAGCAAGTTTTATGATTTTTATGTCATAAAATGATAATAATCATAATTTGTTTTCCAGAAAATAATGTTTGACATAAAAATTAAAGTGAAATCCACATAATAAAAATATTAATCATATAACAACAATAATTGAATACTTGTTCTTCTCATAAAATCTCAAAGTCAAAACATTACAGGTATAGCTAATGTATAGCTCCAAAAAATGAGCTTGATTTGGAAGCATAACTTAAATTTAATCAATAACATCATGTAATCCAAACTCATCATCTTCTAGATTTTTATTATTATCTTCTTCCACAATATGTTTTGCTTTAGTTTGGTCATTTTCCTCTTCTAACGGATCTTTCACGTTTGTGAATCTCCTAAAATATTCCTTTCCAATCATTCCATCCAATGGTGGTTGAGGTTCCTTTGCATTTTTTCTACACATGATTCATTATAATCCCCTTTCCTCAAATCAATTTATTGCATTGCATCTGAAATAAATTGAATAACATTAATTATTAGTTGAATAAAATTTCATTGTAGTGAGTCTTTTTCAATAAAATTGTAATTTCTTCCTTTTTGTAGGCAACATGCTAGCATTGTACTTAATAATCAAGTAGAAAATAAATAATTAAATAAATTGGTATAAACACATAAAACTTAGAAAAAAAATATTGAAATTCAATTTTATATAATAAAACTTACCTGAACCTAAGAATAAATCCAAAACCCAATCTCCTTTATTTGAACATAAATCTATAAGATAATTAATTAATGACTATGGTTTAATATAAATGTTAGCTAACTCTCCTTTTCATTCTTTATCTTTGTATGTTAATATTTTACAATAACATGAACCACTACTTGCCTATGACTTTTTCCATCTATTCGATTAAGAAGCATAGGCTTATAACTATGATCATTTGTCCAACATTCAACATGAATGAACTCACAATCAGTTATAATTTGTTGATCCCCACAGCCACTAAGATTTGAATTTTTCTTGTAACATGAAATAGCAAAAGTTCAATTAAGTTGTACATCAATAATTTTTTTAACATTAGTAAAACTAAAATTTCAATGTCTTACCATGTAAGTTGCATCCTTGAGTTTGCTTTTTCCTTGAAGCTTGTTAATAACATTCCAAATTGTGTGTCTAAATGAAATGTTACAAATCTCCAAAATGGTGATGTTGTGACTTCTAGAAATCCCGTAGCCACTTTACTAAAATCCTGATAAGTATAAGGTTCTCAATCATATTCAATGTTTGGGATATTGAAACCATGTGGAATATCTATAATGTCTAGGGAATAGTCCCTTTTAGGTATGAGTTTTGCAATGTCTTAACAATCAACTTGTATTATTTGATATTCGATAGTGTCAAGCCCATTCAAAATGAAATGAGTAAGACTAGGAACAAGTTTCATATTCCTAAAACGCTATTTTTTCAACCTTTCCAACTTAATATTTTTAATAAAACTTTTGAAACTATCTGGTACTCCATTTGCGTCATTCTTCAACATATATAATGAAATAAAAAATATATGTATAACTTATAAAATAAAAAATAGTATACATATGAATAAAAATGAACATATAAATTATACCTTTTTAAATGCAAGATAAAATCTTTTAGTGTTGATGTAGAACTTGAATCTGGGTAGCTGCATACAACATCATCCCAACTATCTCCATTCAACAATTTAACAATGTGTTCTTGTATTTTCATATAAACCTTGTGACTAAATAAATAAAGTAAAAAATGTTAATATAGTGATATTTATAACAAATACTATGAGAAAAAATATGTTATTTTTAAAAGAAAATTATAATTCAAATATAAGTGAAAATAATTAAACAAACTTACTTTTGAATTTCCTCGCACATTTCATTCAATGATAATTCACCTGACTTCACACGGGATAATATTTATTTGAAACGTTTTTCATCCTTCTCTCCTTGCATTATTCTCCAAGGTGTGTTAATCATATCATCTAGAAGATGCTTCATTTCAGGACTTGATTTATTGCTGGTACATATCAATGTTTTAGACTTTTTAACCTTCTGGTTTTTTATGGAAATGTTCTCTCACATGTCAAAAATATCATTAATAAATTCCCATATCTCTCTAGTTCTAAATGCCAATTGGATAACGTTATCGATACCTCTGAATATCCATGAAATTATTTTGCCACCTTTTGAATTGATTTTTTCTTCAATTTGATAACCTATTTCCATACAACATTCCTTCTAAAAGACTATACTAGCCTTTGTCTTATCCCCACCACAATTTTCTTCAAATTCACTATAAATAAATCTAACCCTTTGGATGAAAGTCATAGACATCCTATACTCATATCTATATTATGATCCCATGCATATAAATTTTCTTATGTATATGTTAAACCAACAAAAATGATACATCTCATTGTTTCAAAACCTGACTTATTGGGATATTCCTCCATCAATTGTCTTATGGCCTCTACAGAATGGTTTCCTCCAATTACATAATATGTATTCAAAACATTTTGACTTCTCAAATGCCTAATAGTTAGGAATTTGAATTGGATAAAAAAGAATCACATAAGAAATCACATGTGCATATGGATTGTACTTGAACAATGTTTCTAAGTTATGAACATGCAGGTTTTGTGAATTTCTAATTTGGTATTTATATTGTCCTTCATTTAGCTTATAGAACTGGCTGACATTAAGGTGAAATTTACTGTCGCCCTTGACTAAGCTTATCTTTGTCAATCAACTTTGAATGGTGTTATGTTTGGTTTTCATAATGTCATCCTCTAAATCAACACCCAGTGTTATGCTTTCCCTGCTTCCCTATGATATTTCACTTTGATTTTCACTGTTTCCCATGATATTTTCAAAAGGACCAAATTTTGATTTCTTTGTCCTATGGGTTGTCATTTTGTATTCTACATAAGCAATCTCTTCATCATCACCTGGAAGAGAGACATTACTGGGCTTTTGTTTTTGGTATTTTATGGCTTTTATCCTTTCCAACATTTGTTCTAATCTCATTCTGAGTGATGACAACATATTCTTCAATTTCCTCTTTCGCAATTTCAAAAGTAACATGTTTATCTTACTATATTTATCCACTATAGAAATTATTTGTTGATCCCCTGTATGTAGTCTTGTAGCATCATGAAGTACTTTTTTTTTATTCTTTCTCATATCTTCTTCTTACTCTATTTGGAAACTATTGAGCACATCCATAATATTTCGCTCTATAAAATAGACTCCCCGCAACATAATTGAGAGACCCTGAACAAACTTTTGTCAAAAAAAATATAATATGTCAACAATATGTAAGTTATAAAAAAATATAATGATAAACTTGCAGTAATGCAAAACACATAAATATAAATTAGAAAACTCACATTTTTTGTGCAATGTCATTTATGATTTGTTCACGTGTCTTTGTAGAAATTTCATCCATGTCTTACATGAACAATACAAAATGATATCTAATATTCTCATGTGACTTGGGCGGTTTTGTAAGTACATAAACAACTTTTGTATCCAACACCAAATATTTGTCCAGTAATTTTCCCCACACCTCATAAATTTCACCATCGTAAATCATACTGATCCGGACTTAAATAGGAATGAAACAAATTATAGAGATAACCATCAACACATAGATGCAGTCGAAATAATACTTTATTTGATTAATTTAAAATACTGAAATATGCTTACAAATAATAATGGAAATAAACCAGCTAGGGCGATGGTAGCTTATCTTTGAGAAGAGATGTGGTGGCTACATACCTCTGAACTATGTTACAATGAGGCTTGAAGGCCTATTTATTGTTGAGAAACAATGGAAAACCCTTCACATCCCAAAACCTAACCCTAGAAGATGAAATGCCAAACTGTGGGCCCCATTTGGGTAAATTTGTACATTAATTTCCCGGGGTCGTAACTTTGGCATACGATCTCCATTTGACGCATACAATAGCTCGTTAGAAAGATCTATCCGAGTACTACCACTTTGGGAAGGGAAACATCGATCCATGAACCCATGGTGCCCAGAAAGTTCCAAAAACCCATCGTTTAGGGCCTCAAAACGGCTCCGGAAGTTTAGGACCCGAAAAAACTGCTAAAAATAGTAACTTGTTTTGCAATTACGAAAACTGGAAAACTAAAAGAGACAATGGTGGGGGTCCAAGTGGGATAGGTGGGTGGCCACCAACATCCAATTGGATCCTTCCTCCCCCCTTAGGAAGCAATGGTCCTCATTGCGTTAAGTTCCTCCCTGAGATGAGGAAGCGTCTGCTAAGGTGGGTCTCTAGTGAGATATTTTGCAATCTCTAGTGTGTCCAAAAATGGTGGGAAGCATGGTTGATGACGGTCCACATTGAACACTCAGTGCAAGCAAAGGAATGGAGGAATGTTGTGCTTCAAAGCATTGTTTCCCGTAGCCTTGGTACTGGTGTAAGGACCATGTCGAAGTGGTTTAAGTTTTTGATGGGTTCTGGTAAGGAATTCTCTCTGCAGATGTAACCAAAATTTGTTTCCCACCTGAAACTTGTGTAGTACCCCTGTGGGTGAGGAGAAGTTGTTCTTGTGTCCTGTCATGACTGTATCCCTTTGTTGTTGCTGCTGCGTGGAGGAAACCTTTGCTGGGGTCATGGATGTAGCAACGATCTTCCCCTTACTTTGGGAGCGAACCAGATATAAAATAAATTTCCTAGTCTGTGAGATGAGCTTGCTGCCTTTCTTAGAAGTGATAAAAGATGTGGCGGTAGGTGGAGCTACCTCTGGTGTACTGTATAATGAATTATTCAAAGAAATAATGACAGCACAAGGCCTTGACTCATACACAGCATGTCGCCTCCACAAGTATGGCTAGCCTAATAATACGTCACAAACATCTAGAGGTGTAACATCACACAATACCTCATCTGTGAAGGGCTTGATGCTATAGGGAAGGCTGCACTGCTGGCGAACTTTGAGATCTTATCCTTCGTGAAGCCACCTGATATTGTATGGCTGTGGGTGTGGTGTAGTCGGTAGGCCCAACCACTTCACAACCTCTGCTGAAACGAGGTTGTTTTGGCTACCACTGTCGACAATGAATTATAGCGGCGAACCCTTCACCCACATTTGTGAGTGGAAAAGACGCTCCCCCTCCTCTGGGTCTTTGGGCTCATTTTTCTAGATCTTGTTGGTGGAAACAATGGCGCTGGGATCCGCATCAATGATCTGCTTCCCTTTTTCCATTCCCCTTGTCGGGTTCTAGCTCAAGGTCGAAACATGCATCTGATTCGGAAGCCTTCAACTCGGCCACGAGCAACTGCTTGGTCCGACACTCAATTATGTTATAAGTGGGACTCTTATGGAACTCACACCACTTTCCTGTCTCCTTCTTCGACTTCATGGTGTTGTTATTTTCTTGCGGCTTCGATGGGTTGTCTTGGGTCACCCCGCCTTGGCTTTGTCCTTTGGGCTTCGGATTTACAGATCCAAAGCCTCGCTTCTTCTGTTTGAACTTTTGCTCAATTTTGACAACGTATCGATACACCGTGCCGATCGAGAAGATGTTCAGGAACTCCATCTCTTCCTGGATGTATCTGTGTAGGCAGCTGCGGTATTTGAGTACCAGATGCAGCTTAAAATCTTTGATACCCAACTGTGTGCGAGGGGTATGAAAAATGTTTGTGAACTCTGGCACATCTTGGTCTCGTCCTTGCCGCATTGTGGTCCATTTGATGTATTTGTCCTCATAGCTTTTGAAAGGGTAGTACTGCTCTGCTCCTTGATGGCATCTCGGAAGTCATTCCAAGTGGGTGTGGCTGAAAACAGTGAGCATGTGCTTTCATCCTTCTGCTCGCAGTAGGTTTCCCACTAGTCCTTGACGTGGGGGGTTGCTTTGAGAAGAACGAAAACAATCCTTTCCCATCTTGAAAATTCATGAACAGAAAAATATCCTTCTAGCAGATTTAACCATTTATCTACGGCATCTGCATCTATCTGACCCTCGAATATGGCGATTTCAAAATTAACTTGTACCTTAAAGGGCGTGGTGTTTCCAGAGTAACTGCTAGAAGCTGATGTGTCGCTTCTGGGTAGCTGCTGAAGGATCTGGGCAAAGCTATCCATAATCACGTTCCGTTGTCACTCGAGGGCTTCTTCGAGCAAGATTTTGATAGGATCTCCTGCCCCCTCATCTTTCTTCTCATCCACCATGGGAGGCCATCGGGATTTGCGAGGCTAGTCTTGCAAAGGTTTGACCAGTTCAAGCCCTAACTCCTTATATCTCGACCTCGTTGGGGACATGAAAAGAAAAATCGAGAAAAAATAGACCGCTCTGATACCACTGATCCGGACTTAAATAGGAACACAAAAAATTACAGAGATAACCATAAACACAGATATGTAGCAGAAATAATACTTTATTTCGTTAATGTAAAATACTGAAATATGCTTACAAACAGTAATGGAAATAAACCAGCTAGGGTGATGGTAGCTTATCTTTGAGAATAAATGTGGTGGCTACATGCCTCTGAACTATGTTACAATGAGGCTCAAAGGCCTATTTATTGTTGAGAAATAATGGAAAACCCTTCACATCCCAAAACCTAACCCTAGAAGATGAAATGCCAAACTGTGGGCCCTATTTGGGTAAATTGGTACATCAATTTCCCGAGGTCATAACTTTGGCATACGATCTCCGTTTGATGCATACAATAGCTCGTTAGAAAGATCTATCGGAGTACTACCACTTTTGGAAGGGAAACATCGGTCCATGGACCCATGTTGCCCCCAGATTTCCCAAAAAACGTCATTCAGGGCCTCAAAACGGCTGCGGACGTTTAGGACCAAAAAATATGCTAAAAATAGTAACTTGTGCTGCAATTACGCAAACTGGAAAACTGAAAGAGATAGTTGTGGGGGTCCAAGTGGGATAGGTGGGTGGCCACCAACATCCACCTGGATCACATACCAGCAAATAGATATATATGCAGAGCTTCTTTGTCTTCTATATATTTCACAAACCATGCAAATTTTGTACGACTCATTTCTTGTGATTTCATCCAATATGGAATCATATTTTTTTCCTTTGAGGAGCCACTTGCTATATTTTTACCATATGAAACTAGTTGTCTTTGTTCAACAATATTCGTTGAGGGTCCACTTGCAACTTTAGATGATGTAATGATGCCTTTGGTCTAGAGAGATTCACATAGACCTTCCTTTAAGCCATTTTCCTGGAAAACACACACACACACTCATACACACACACACACACACACACATATATAAAAGTAAATTAGAAAAGAACACATATCTTAAGAATAGAAAAAATAAAATGAAAAAAACACAAGATTTTGAAATTTTAAACTTAAAAAAATAGTTATTTTAATTTTATTTTTACCTTTTAAATTGAAAAAAAACTAAATTTTAACTTTTATAGTTTTTCCCCAGTGTCAGCCCCGTCAGCATGAAGGCACTCCCACCTACACAACCATCCCCTTGCAGGTCGTTGTGTCACGGGCAAGCCCATAGGGTGTACCCATGGCACACATGGCACAACGTCTGGTCAGGGGTCCGTTGTGCCATGGGTGGGTATCATGGGCACATTCGTGCCCGTGACACAATGGTATGCTAGGGGACTGTTGTACGGTGTGAATGCCCATGGCATAGTGGCCCCCTGGTAGGTTGTTGTGCCACGAGCATGCCCAAGGGCGGTCGTGCCCACAACACAAGGACCTCTCAGGGGGCCGTTGTGCGAGAGGGTGTGCAACTAGAAGAGAGATTGTTAGGTCCCTATACTAGTAGTGTAACCCCTTATTGTTATTATTGCAACCCCCTTATTATATTGGTGTGCCCATGTAGTCCCCATATTGTTATTGTTGTGCCCTTACATTATCATTGTTATGTTGGCTTTGATTATATTATGACCCCTTAGACTCCTATATATAGAAAGGAGGCCGTGTCATTTGTATCATCCAAGAATTGTTCATTTGTGTAATCTAAATGAGGTTGCCCCCTCGAAGAGGCATATTTATAAGGCATTGATCTATCTTTTCTATCTTTTTGTGAGCTAGTTTCATAACATTTGGTATCAGAGCTATGGATTCTAAGGTTTCGCTGCTCCAAATAGGCCTTCTTGGAATTTTTTGCTATAACTTTTTTTCTGCGACGTTTCAGAAGATAAACAAAAAAGTCCATTTGAGACGAAATCGTTATGAACCTCAGGTCTGAATTTTAGATCTTGTCTCGCTATATTTTCAGTGATATGATCTAAGGAAGGCAGGGTTTTTGCAAGCTCCAAAATTCAATCTCAAACAAGTCATCGTGAAATTTTCGCTATAATTTGTTTTCTACAAAGGTTTAGACTCTGAAGTTAAAACCCAACTGAGACAAAATCGTGGGGAAGCTTGGGCTAGAATTTCATATCTTGTTTCGCTATATTTTTGGAGATACAATCCAAGACATATAGGGTTTCTACAGGCTTCTGAATTACATCCCAAATCGCTGACCTGAGGAAAATCATCATAACTTTCTCTCTGAACATCAGATTGAAAGTTCATAAGTAGTTGCAGAAAGAGGATGGACTGTAGTTTTCTGTGTATATTTTTTAGATCTGAAAGTCAGAATAGTGATATGTTTCACTTCGTACAAGTTCACTCTAATGAAAAAAGTATATAATTAGGTCATCTTCGGAGATTGGGCATAACCCTTTCCTGGAGAATCCAATTTTGATCATACTGATGGTATTGGAAAGAGGATGTAGAGGGCTACCGCAGGTCACAACTTCAAACCTTGGAGATCCGAAATTTCAGAGTTACAACATATTCAAGAGAGAGCTCCTAGAATCAATAAAAAAGAGATATGAGGAAGTTTGATGGCAAGGATCCGGTAAATTAGATACTACAGATGGAGCAATATTTTGATATACATGGTGTATAACTGTTACAAAAGGTACATATTACATATTTATATTTAGAACTGAATCAATGTTTGTGGTATAGAGGGATTTTTTCTCGTAAACTACTTGTCACTTGGTCAATTTTCATGGAGGAAATGATAGCACATTATGAGGATACAAAGAGCAACACCTTCTTTAGCCAAATGATAAATCTCAAACAAAAGGGTTCAATGGTAGAGCACATTGAGGACTTCCAAAAATTGAATATAAGGGTAAATGATATTCCAGAGAAGCAAAGGATTAATTTCTTCATAGGGACTTTAAAGGATAACATTCAACATGAGGTTCGTCTTTGGGAACTTGATTCATTGGAGAAGGCATTCAGGTTGGCAAGAAAAATAGAAAGTGAAATTATGGAAACAAGGAATCCCACCAGTCATAGTTGTAAATATGCAAGTGCTTTTTATCCTAGCCTTCCACAACCTACAAGGTTTACACCACAATAATTGGAAGAGAAAAGAGAAAAGGGGCTTTGTTGCAATTGCGATAGAAAATACACTAAAGTTCGTAAGTGTGCTGAGAAGAAATTATTTTACATAGATTGTGAAAAAGATGAAGAAAAGGATCAAGAAACATCAAAAGAAGAGGATATACACCAGGAACCAACCTTAGAGAAAGAAGAAATGAATCTGACCATATCTTGTAAAGAATTGGCAAGAATTACCACTCCTCAAACTGTCAAGATAGAAGGACATATCAAGAAGAAAAACGTTCAAGAAGTGAAAGATCACATAGAGCATCAAAAAATAAATCTGACCATATGTTATAATGCATTGGAAAAAATTATCACTCCTCAAACTCTCAAGATAGAAGGACATATCAAGAAGAAAAAGGTTCAAGCAGTGAAAGATCACATCGAGCATCAACAACAAGTTCTCGAAATTTTAAAGGATAACACCACTCTGATGCAGAATCAAATGAAACAACAGGGTTGGGAAGACACTTCAAGGTAAAAACACTTAGGTAGGGTTGGGAAGACACTTTAAGGTAAAAAAAAATCATGATAGTCTTAAATACTTTTTAGAACAAAGATTATCTTCAAAAGAACAAAAAAAATGGGTCACAAATATGTTGGGTTATGAATTTGAAATCATCTACAAAAAAGGGAAGCAAAATGTTGTTGCAGATGCACTCTCAAGAATGGATGAGGATGTGGAAGCATTGTTTTGTGCTATTTATATTCTCCAAATAGATTGTATAAACGAAGAAAGGGATGAATGGAAGAATGACGAAGAAGTGTGGCCACTCATTCAAAAGATGCAAAAGATCCCAGTTCAAATAATATTTCCAAAACTTGACAAGGAAGAAAAAATCATATTGGAACCTAAAGTAGTCACAGAAACAAGAAATCAATAGCTACAAAATCGATCAATTTTAGAGTATCTCATCAAGTGGAAGAACTTACCTGCTGAAGATTCCACATGGGAGGATGAGAATTTTATACAAAATCATCCAAAACTACTCAAGCGTTGAAGACAACACGTTTTGAAGGAGAGAGGCATGTTATGTCCCTATAATACTAGTATAAACCCTTATTGTTATTAGTGAAACCCCCTTATTATATTGTTGTGCCCATGTATTCCCCATATTGTTATTATTGTGCCCCATAGAAGCCCACTATTTTTATTGTTGTGCCCTTACATTATTATTGTTATGTCGGCTCTGATTATATTATGACCCCTTAGACTCCTATATATAGAAATGAGGTCTTGTCATTTCTATCATCCAAGAATTTTTCATTTGTGTAATGTAAAGGAGGTTGCCCCCTCGAACATGCTTATTTCTAAGGCGTTGATCTATCTTTTCTATCTTTTTGTGAGCTGGTTTCATAACGGAGACATTACTAGGATTTTTTTTTTTTCTTCTTTTATGGATTTTTTCCTTTCCAACATAAGTTTTAATCTCAATCGTAATGATGGCAACATATTCTTCAAATTCATCTTCCTCATCTTCAAAAGTAACATGTTTACTTTACCAGATTGATCCACTATAGCAATTATTTGTGGATCCCGTGTATGTAATCTTGTAGCATCATGAAGTATTTTTTTTGTCTTCTTTCTCATATATTCTTTTGACTCTGTGTGGAAACTATTGAGCATATCCATAACATCCCACTCTATAAAATAAACTCCACCCAGCATAATTAAGAGACCCTTAGAAAAATTCTGTCAAACAAAAGATAATGTATCGACAATAAGTAAGTTATAAAAATATAATGATACACTTACAATACGTAAAACACATAAATATAAATGAGAAAATTTACTTTTTATTGTGCAATGTCGTTTACGATTTGTTTACATATCTTTGTAGAAATTTCATCCATGTCATACATCAACAATGCAAACTGATATCTAATCTTCTCATGTGACTTGGGCGTTTTTGTAAGTATATAAACAGATTATGTATACGACACCAAAACATATGTCCAATACTTTTCCAAACACCTCATAACTTCCACCATCGTAGATCATACTAGCATATAGATATATATGCAGAGCTTCTTCATCTTCTGTATATTTCACAAACCATGCAAATTTTGTACAACTCATTTCTTATGATTTTATCCAATATGAAATTGTCTTCTTTTCCTTTGTAGAGCCACTTGTTAGATTTTTACAATATGAAACAAGTAAGCTTCGTTCAATAGTATTAATTGAGGGTCCACCAAAACTGTAGATTATGTAAATGTTTCCTTTGGTCCAGAAAATTCACATAGACCTTCCTTTAAGCCATTTTCCTGGAAAACACACACACACACTCATACACACACACACACACACACACACACACACACACACATAATAAACACTTTCCCCTATCACATAAAAGGTAATACGTGCATGTAAATCTAGCCTTTCGAGGCTAAAAATGGATGAGCCTTTCCTTGAAATATTTACTCTCTTTGAAATAATTTTACCTACTAAATCGTATATGGGCACCAATTTTCTTTTCCAGGTAATTTTTCATCACGTTCACCACTTCAACTTTCGTTAAATAATTGGTAAAAAAACCTAATTTTTCCCACTTTGCCTCTAGTTGTGGCCCAATCAAGCCTAGTGTTATAAATTTTGCTCTAATACCACCTTGTAACATCCTAAGCCTCCTATTGGGAAACACTATTTAAACCACAACTCTTGTAAATACAAGGTTTATCTTTAGAATCAAGAACCCTAATTTTACCATGGTGATCTCTAAGTGTGATCATACTTGGTTTTCATGAATGCAATTGCAGTGCTTAATTTTAAAGCATATGAACCATAACTAAAATATTGCACAATGGGTATGAGTAATAATTGAAAAAATTTGAGTGTATTAACATAAAACCCCAACTATAGTTTACAACAAAGCAAAATCAATGATAACAACATATAACAGTAAGTATGGCACATCAATGTGCAACAAAATATATGAATAAATACAAGCATTTAATTCCATAAATCACACAACATTAACAAGAACACTTATCTTGAAGAAAAGAGAAATTGGCTACAAGATCTCCACATTCCACCCTACCATAGACCATGTGGTTCACGGATATCAACCACGAGTCACCCTCGAGTCAAGGTTGGAAATCCACAGGCAATGATAAACCAGAAACATTTGTATCTCTACAGCCAAGGTGCCAACCCAACAATCATGTTGCTCTAGGGATCTAGGTACCCTCCAAGTCATCGACTACCAAGTTTCCAACCCAGCAATCATGTTGCTTCAAGGTTATTCAGGTGCCCTCCAAACCACAAACCATAACAACTCGTAGTTGGTATCAAATCCCAACCTAAAGGTTCACAAGCTAGTCACTCATGACCAAAATTCCAAACCATCCTATGAACAATCATCATAATCATAGTATTCCTCATGATAATAATCATGATGCCTCTAGGAAAGTATATATATATATTGCCCATAACTACCTGGCCTCTCTCAATCATGTGGTACATTGAAGCCATGTGGTCCCCAGGGGTCCTCATCACCAACAACACTAGTCACCAAACATCTCGTTGCCTATTCGTTGAGTTGTACAACCATAATTAACTCATATAATAATCATGTTGTATCTACACAAGCATATATATATATATATATATATTATATAATATTATTATAAATATCCCATAACTGCATGGCCTCTCTCACCCATGCATCACACTGAAGCCACGTGGGCCCCAGGTGTCCCCATCACCACCAACGCTTGTCACCAAATATCTCATTGCCTGTCTATAGAGTTGTAAAACCCTCATACTCTTTACTATGGAGTGGGCTCCACAACCAACCTATTTATATTCTTTTGTTATAAAAATTATGTATATCAGTTACATCAAATTATAATTTTGGCACTTTAGACACATAACCAAAATCGACATATATGCCTGGGCACGCTGGCCCAAAATATATATAACAAACATAGGCATGTAGGCTCGAAAAATTACTTTGGCTTGACAACCTAATATCAAGGTACATATATTTACATCATAAATTGACAAGGGTATTACATATGATGTTAAAATGCACTTCCAAGGTACATATATTTACATCATAAATTGGCAAGGGTATTACATATGATGTTAAAATGCACTAGAAAGATACGTTAAGGGAACTACAAGCTATGGATTATAGTTTGTAGCATGATCCTCCTTGGATCTTGTTGGTTATATGGACTCAAATTTGGCTGATGATAGCATAAATCACAAGTCCACATTAGGTTTTGTCTTCTATCTTGTTTTTGGTCCCATATGTTGGTTAAGTAAGAAGTAGGAAACTATTTCTCTTTCTTGGAAAATGTTATAAGAGTGCAGTGAACATTGTTACTCAAACCATTTGGTTGTAGCACTTTCTAGAATAGTATGATGTACAAGCTCAACTTCCTACAATGATATAGTTGGATAGCTAGAGTACACATGTTTTTTGTAGAGAACAAACTTAGAGACAACATACCAAGCACATTGAGTTTCACATGCACTACATCATAAAGTTGAACCTTATAGGATTCATACGCATGTAGTATTTTCCTTCTTCTAAACAAACTATAGACATATTCACCAAGAGTGTCACTTTACAGCGGTTCATATCTATGCAACAACATGTAAGAGTGAAGGGTACAACTACTTAGTGGTTGAAATTTTTTGATATCACACCTCTTATTTTAAGGGGGGCTGGGGGTGGGGGGGAGGGGGGGATTACTTTCCCATGGGTTTTCCCTCTTTCCCTACTTTCTCTTATTTATGTTGTACATGAGCACCTAACATTACTAAAAATTCTAGGACTCATTGACTAATATACTCCTTGGTTGTGCTTCAGGGGAAGAGGTGGTGTAGGGGTGCATTGTACTCAATAGTTCATAAAGACCTAAACTATATACATCATCAAAACTTATTCCATACTATTAGGGCCACATGTGACCACTCTTCATTCACTGCTAAACATTCCCTATCATTTGGTACATTCTATTTTTAAGATTTTTTATTTTTAGCACGCGGTGTCACCTAAAACAACATGTGGTACTAACTAGACATTGGTTGGAGATGACATTATTAATTCCACTTCATTAATGTGCATTCCATCATGTATAATACTACCTATTGTAAATTTACAATTGCTTCCTATTTTTTAGCTATTATCCACCATTTCTCTCTCTCATTTCCTTGTTAGTTGACCTTTAGTCCCATTTTTGGAGTTTAACAAAGTTGTTTTTTGCATGAGTGAGTTATTAATTAGTTCTTAGTGATTTATATCTCCACTTACTTCTAGTTCATTCCATTTGGATATTTTTCTAATTTTGTGGCTCTCAATCTAAGTTTAAATTACTTTCCAAGTAGGGAAAGTGATTTTATAATTACTTGAGTGCATGCTTTTGGAATCCCAAATTAGTTTAGAGAGGTTATACGATGAGGTCATATACAACATTAATATAACATATTCAACTCATGTGTCTTGAGTAATTCAAATTTTCTCTTTGGTTATTTTGTGTATTTTATAGCAAATTTTCACTCCCTTCTCTTGCTTTGCAAGTAGTTAGTCTAGCATTTTTTCATGTCTGGATTTTTCATCTATGATTAAAATCCTAAA
>APFE031705502.1:9653-31646 GCA_000404065.3 Pinus taeda | reverse complement strand
GAAGTCGAACATGGTAGAAACCACTTGATTACCAGTCGATGATGTAAACTGTTAACAAGTGTGAGAGAAACCACCAATAATGACAATGGCTCTCAAAGTACTCAGTACAATCCATGAGATGTGATTAGATGTGTCGATGTCGAACATGTCATGGAATCCTTCAATCGAAGGTCAATGATGCGACCTGTCGTCGAAGACGAGAAACCTGCCATTGAGGCATGCAGATCCCAAGGTACTGGCAATTTCTAGATCATCTTTCTAGATAAAGAGCCGAAGTCGATAGAAAGCGATCCATCGTAGGCAAGCCCACGGCACGAAATCATAGATCAAGTTTGAAGAAATTTAGTTGCGAGGACTGACTCAGGGATGGTCAAGATGGAATGACAGATATTTTTGCAGATGAATGGCTTATTCGCACAGACCTCTTGAACACATAATGACACGACAGATGGTTTGGTGACGATTGACCCAAAGTTAATACCCAGAAACCAGCTGAAGACTTTCAATTTGGTTTGATCAAATGTTAGGTAAAGGATTTCCCAACCCAGGTGAATGAAAGTGTCGTGTTCAAGAGTGGTTACAAAGTATGACAAATAGGCTCATTTTTCTCTCTTTTCCCCCACCATTTCTGGCAAGTACCTCTTTATTTTTTACAAGCTTGAGGATGATAACATATGCTTGCTTATAAGCTCACCCTTTGGGTGAGTCCAACTTAGTTTAAATTCGAACCCTAAGGAGTGGTCCGTCCCTGTTTGTAATTGAACAGGCCCTATACTGGAGTCCAGTATAGGAGAAACTCGACGTTTTTCATTTTTAGAGAGTCTGAAAAAACTTAAGAAGACTCCAGGGTTGAATTTTTCGTAAATTTGTGTCTCCCAAGCCCGAAAAAGTATAAAATAATACTTGAGAGAACCGCTTGAACTTTTACGACCAAGGAGTAATTTTCGTAATTAGTGCCTCTGATCCAAAAAAGTAAAAAAGCGATTAACGACACGTCGTTTTATGACCAATATCGAATTTGAAACGACAAAAACCCGGCAATCTTTTCGTGTTTTTACGGTGAGAAAAGGGCTGTAAGAGGACCGTCTTTTTAGTTCCATTTTAACGAGCTTAAAAAGAAAAACTCGGCAATCTTTTCATGTTTTAGGAGTAAGAAAAAAGCTTAAAGATGACTCTAATGGTTTTTCGTTGAAAAATGATTAATTTCGTCTGAAAATCCGTTATCCTGAACAAAAACTCAAACATTACGAATACCTGTTTAATAATAGGTTAAAATGTCGCAAAAAACACCTTTTTAAAGTGAAATATAAACAAATTTAGAATTTATTTACCCAAAAAACTTATAAAAAGGACTTTTTAGCATTTGAGATTTGGTTGAGAAAAAAGGGCTTTTGACCAAAAACTTCCCGCGAAGATTTCGGAATTTCTGTTCATCCATGTCCATGGTGGGGGTGGGGGGGATGGGTGTGAATTTCAGTACCAGAGTAGTCGCCAAATTCAGAAAGGGGCAGTTTTGTAGGTGCTCGATGGACATGCAAAGCACGATACATGTTGCTAATTTGTTCCCAATGTGAAACAAATGCCTTGTCGATTTCGCCAATGTGTTCAAGCAGTCTACCGAAAGGGTAGTGCAAGAGTAGTTCACTCCAGCAAAAGTCTACATAGCATTCTGAATCTTTAGATGGGATTGATGTGTAGCGAGGAATGATGCGTACAACCATGGAAGGGAAGATGTGTTTCCACGACGATGTCTTCCAACGGGAGGAGAACAACCAGGATTGTGCGACTTCAATAAGACAATGAGTCAAGTGAATGAGGTCTTTGCGTGTACGAGGTGATGAAGCGTGTCATTGGAAGATGGGCATCCAAGTTTTATGAAACATGTCTGAAAACTTTTGTATTAACATTAAGGGAGATTAAAGAACAATTGCATTGTGTTAGCAGGAGCTTTTGGAGCATGTGGCATGTTTCTTGTGCACCAATGTCCCTACCAACAACCAAATTGGTCAGGAGTTTGCGTATGACAGTCACAGTAGGGGCATCGGGGGGGACGCTGTGGAAGACATGCGAGCATGTGGTGGTAACTTTTAGACTTGCACTCTGATTTTGCCACATACTTTGAGATGTAGTTTAAAATATCATGGTGCAAGAGAAACAACTGGAAGCCAATGTTGGCCCTTTAGATTGCAAGAAATTAGGGTTGTGGATGTTTAGCTTGTCATCATTTTTAGCAGGAATGTATGTTTTTCGACCATAATCATTGATGTACATAGAAGAGGTCTCGTGCAACTCCCACGGGGATCCATAGTGGTAACTTGTAGAGTTATTTCTTTTGTGAAGGCATGTAGAGGAATGACAATTTGTGTGCCTTTAGACATAGTTCATAAGTTCCTTGTAGTCTTGGAGATCATTGGATGAGAGGATTTCATATTTCGTAAGGAGGTAGGGATCACAGACTGTTGAGCGATGGATTCCTGGAGTGATGTTGTGGAGGGTTCAAGGTTTCCAAGCAATGACATATGTATCAAAGACAACTTTGGCAGCACGAACGTTTTATTCATTAGTCTAATCAAGGGCATCCATATTAGGTGTGTTTTTGAATCGTAGGAAACCATGTATATGTGAAAAGCGTCTACGTTGCCATTCATAGCTTAGCAAACAAGACGAAAAGAAGTAAGACGGATGCATGAAAAAAAACATGAAAAAAGTAGAGAAGAAAAAACAATGGTAGATTAATACCTTCACCAAAATTCCTTTACAAGGAATCCTTTTACTAGGATCCCTTTTAAGAAAATTATGAATCTGCAATGGATGTATTAAGAGGCACAATGTGGGTTTGCAACAATGTTTTGGATTCTCCAACGAGTTTGATCATGTGCGTTGGATGGAGGACTGGAAGGCATGACCATATGCAAGTCATGCCATTTGGTATCAAATGCACTTAGTGTGAAGAAGAAGGTAGGCCTAGCTTATTGAAAAATCATCTCATGAAGCTCCCCTCTAACCCTCGTCCAAAAATACTTGCTCCCTCACAAGGACAGGCTGAAGCTGTTTGGAATGGTTAAAGGTGACAGTTGTTGAAGGTTTGCAACAATTGTCGGAAAGCTATTTGCAAGGTCCCTTTTAATGAAGATAGATGTGGTTGCCTGGCTGTGATGGCACATGATAAGGTTGTACATGTAATACTGAAATATAGGATGCTGGCCAAATCGATTGTCATGGTAGCACATTAGATGCAAAGCGTATTCTTGTATATCAACTTTTGTAATTCTTGGTTGGTTAATCATGACAATTCCCACAGGGAAGAAGGTGGGGAAGGCCATGTAGAATAGGTCCTTTGTGTTATATTTATTAACTCAAGAAAGGCCAATGATGGGCCATTGAAGTGAATGGGTGGGTGTGGAATTGGAAGATTCTATGCAAGCAAGTATTTCATCAATCTCCGTATGAGAATTTGGTGGAGTTGCTACAAAGGAGGATGGTTGAAGGTCAGACGGGCATGGGCGGAGGAGCTCATGAGCAGTAGTTCCCAAGAGGGATTCTTGGGGTTTAAGGGAGTTGGTGGTGAGATGGCGGAGAAGGGCAGAGATATCTGCAAGGATAATATAAAAAGTAGAAATCACAGTTGGGTTAAGTTTGAACATCTCTCTAGTAGGGGTCGTTTACTAGTTTGAACTGCAAAGCTACAAGAACACGTGATCTACTGACAAAGAATTCATATGATGTGTGGTTAGTGCTGGTTTTATTGATAATAAGGATGTCTATTTCTGAGAACATGCAGGGAAGGGAGGTGACAATATTAGTTATATCTTGAGGGAAGCTAATAGTGTTTCCGAAATATTTGAATTTCCCTCCATGTGCATGAGTCACTTGAATAATGAGGTTAACATAGGAAATGAGCATCTCTTCAAATTAAGTTAGGAAGGAGAGGACATGGGATAAGTTTCTTGGGTCCATGTTGTTTGATGAGGATAAATGATGGAGAGTTCGCTCAGAGGTACAATGGGAGTAGGTAACAAAATCACAATGGTTTTTCATTTTCATGGAAGGGTAATATTCATGGCAAGTGGAGCATATATGCATGGGCTTAAGTGCATCAATCATTTCACGAAAGAGGTGATGTGCATGATAGAGACGATTGTTGTGGAATTGTTGGGATGTTGAAGAGGAAGCCACATGGGGGATGGTTGTACAGGGAAGGTGGAAGATGAAGAAAGGTTAGGGTTTGGAAATGATTGGTCATCAAGTGGACATGGAAGGGAAAACACAAGAGGAGGGATGGATGGAAGGGGAGGGAGACAAATTTGGGAAGGCATGGGAGTTCAAGTTGGGTTGGTGTGAGAGGGGAGGTTGGATCGATGAATGTTGTAGAGAAGACAATGTCGCACATTTATTCTATCCTTGTTAAGTGTGTAGTGTCATTATAGATGTTCCTTATGTACATCATTCTCTAGAGTGGTTTGCGTAGCTAATCAAACAAGAAAAGTATTGTCAAAGTTAGAGGTATAAGTGAATTAGGAGCAAAGGCTAGTTAACCATGCATATTAAAGGGAAAGTAGTCTATGGAGCAAAAAAATTGTCTGTGTGATGCAAGAAAAGGCACTTTCTTTTGTCCCAATTCAAAACAATTACAACATAAATAGTAGAAAGGCTAATGGTAGTAGGTCGGCAAACATGTATCTTTGTAAACAAGTAAGCAATATGAACAATTAAGAAAGAAAGTATCAATACATGTCATGTGATAAGTGTAGAGAGCAAGATGTGTTTTTTTGTATTTGGATATTGTTTTTTTTTTTGGACTTTGTTGAATGAAAAGGAAGCCATGAAACAATTTATGCAAGTGTTGTAGGAACATGGAAAGTAAATGAAGGATATTTTGGAGGAGAAGGTTGTGTGTTTGTTTGTTTACAAGAAAAAGGTTTTTTGTTTTGGTTTTGGTTTTGGTTTTGTTTTTTTGTTTTTGTTTTGTTTTGTTTTTGTTTTTGTTTTTGTTTTTGTTTTGTTTTGTTTTTTGTTTTTTGTTTTTGTTTTGTTTTTGTTTTTGTTTTTTTTTGTTTTTGTTTTTTTGTTTTTGTTTTTTGTTTTTGTTTTTTTTGTTTTGTTTTTTTTTTTTCGTTGCAAAGCATAGTAGCCTTTAATTGGCGCCACTATTCTTTTAGAAAAATTGCATGCACTACCTAAGGTGTCGAATATGAAATGTAGGTGAAATACAAAGTTGAAAGTGAATGGTTTTTATTTTGTGTTGATTTGTTCAAATTGAAATATTGAATGGTGGGATGTTGAAATGACTACTATTAATATTGGAAGAGATAACATTATGCATATCTAGCTTGGACTAAAAGGGGCCCACTTTTGCATTTGACCATAATTATAAGCATTAGTTGTGTATGTTTTCCATAGTGAGCATATCAATATCCATATGTGTATTCGAAACATGTTTGTGTGTTGCAAGGAAGAGAGCAAGGTTAGAGAAATGCAAGTGAGCCAATGTCCATATATTTACAAGAGACATTACAATTGAGTGAATGCCCATATATTCACGAGGAACACTAAAAGTGAGTGAGCGCCCATATATTTACGAGAAACAATACAACTAAGGGAGGGCCCATATATTTACGAGAAAACATTATAAAAGTAGGAAGTACCACGAAAGATGAGGTTTAGAAGAAAGAGTAGAGATAGAAGTGTAGACAAAAGATTATGACAAGATGTGAAAGGGAAAGCGAGGACTAATGAGAGTGCAAGGGGGGGGGGGGGGTTGGGGTGGGCGTGGGGATGTGATAGGGGATTGCAAGGTGAAATTGTTTGCAAGGATAAGGTGGGGGTGGGGGTGTGGGGGGGGGGGGGGGGGGGGGGGGTTGAGCACACTGTGGGAAAAGTGAAGGAGAGGGGAAAATGTATGTTTATAGTTGATGGACAACTTTTTTGGCAGGGGAAGGAGTGTATTGCATTTCCTGCAAGACAAGAGTTGACGCAAAGGCATAAGGGAGTTCTTCAGAGTGCATGTAACAACCCTAGGTTAAAAATCCAAGTAATAAAGTTAATAAAAGAAAAATAAGACCAAGGTCATGGGACACATTTTCCAAGTTGAATGTTGGGCAAAAAATCCTAGTGTGGGTGTTTAGTTGGTTATTATGGCTAAAGGAAATTGGCAAGGGGAAAGGAAAAGAGGCATTATTTAGCATTTTTTTTATGAAAATAATGGAAATTATGAGAAAAGGAAGGTGAAAGGTCACATGTTTCACATGAGGGGGAAAATGAAGGAAAATAATAGAAATTGGAGAAAATAGAGGCCTCATTAATAAAAGGAATTTTGAGGATTAGTTCATAACTTTTGTCATTTTAATTTTAGATCTATCTCTATATTATCTCTCTCATACTTTTTCATACTTAGAACATTCTTGGAGCACTCTAGAATTGGAGAAAGGAAGGAAAATGAAGGGCAAGAAAACAAAGGAAAGTAAGGATCAAGCGAGGAAAAGGTTGGATCGAGCAACTACATCAGGAATACTTGCGAGTAATAGGTTGCATGTGTGATTTCCTAGCTGGTTCATGGTTGCATGGCACATGTATGTGTATCTTGTTCTCTTGCTATCATTGGCATGGGTTTTTCTAGGTGTGGCAGTGGTTTCAACCTTTCGTTTCCATTTCCGGATAGCCATGGTGTGATGGGGTTATTTTACTTGGTTGAGCTCGACTGCTGGATGGTTTTAAATCTAAGCAGGGTAGTCTCACAAAAATTCCCAAGGGATTAGGAATCCCTTGACCGATAATGGCAAGATACATAGTAAATCTTGTGGGTGGAGATGGGCAAATTCCTCACGGTTTAGTTGGAAAGATCCGAAGGCATCCATGATTATATAGGGCCTAATGATCCCTTAACTGGTATATGGAGGGATTACAGTAAAGCCTAGTAGTGTATGTTATTGTTTAGGCCTAGGAATCCCTTGACCAGTAATGGCGAGATACACAGTGAAGCTTGGTTGTATAGATGAGGGTTTTGGGCCTAGGAATCCCTTGATCGGTAATGGACGGATACACGGAAAAGCCTGAGGAAGCCTTGGTTGGTTTTGCTGCTTGTTCCACATTCATGCTTGGAATATGGCACGCGGGTGATTGGATGAATGAAAGATTTGGTTCAACCCAATCTATGGTCAGGTTGTATGTGGAAGTCTCTAACTTGGTTGGCTTTTTCATATGTTAATAAGAGCTCTTTTCCTCTTGTATTTCATGAGTATTTATACTTGTTATTATGTGGCTGTAATTGATTCGAGTTGACTCAACTCCCAGATTTAACCTTGATTTTGTGATGTGATTATAATTGCATTTAAAAGAGCATAAATGAATACATATGCATGTTGTAAAGAAGAAGGAACATGACAATCATCAACAACATAAAATTCAAGACGTTGATAATGAAGTTCGTCTAAGAGGGACTACGTCTCTGGGCCTCGATGTCAAGATAGTTTAGGCCGCTACATTAAGTGCTGTCAATAGTGATGATGTACATAAGAGGTGAAGTCACTATCATACAAAGAAAATGCCCTCACACAGGAGTGGCTCTAAGATATGTTCCGCTACAGGAACTCTCAGTCAAAAAGGACTCCTATCAATATGACATAAACTCATGCATGATGATAAAGAACATCCCGCCAACATGGCATAAAAGGCATCTCAATGCAATCATACATGGCGACACATGAGTATCCCATCAACATAATGACAATGGGATCTCAAACAAAACATGACGAATCATGACAACAAGTACAACCCACAAATGATTTCATTTCACATCAAGCAAGAACCATAAAACAAGTAAGAAAACAAGATCCCACATCAAACATCAAACTGAGATCTATGCAGCACAATGGATCTCATAGAAAAAAGCAGTACATGAACACACTGCATATAGCTCACATCCTGGGGCCATTTTAAGAAAAGGATGTCAAGCTGCTGAAGTTGTCCGTACCATCAATCTCGTTGTGCGAATCTCATGGAATGACTGCTCGCATGTTGAATGCTGACACCTACAATCCACTTTGAAAAGTGGCTGAAAAATAGAATGGTAAAATGGAAAATTTGAATGCACCATCAGATTTGTGGCGTCGAATAGTGCAAAATCGACTGTCAAATTTCTGAATTCTGAGAAGGTGGAATTCTGGGGCTTAAGGAATCTTTTAGATTCTCCCTAAATTCTTGAAAGATTCCCTCCTCCAGGTCCTCTAAAAATCAGCCACTAAGATCAGGAAACTGACTGTGCCATTGGGTTCGTGTCGCTGAGAGGTGTAAGATCGACATAAAATTTGTCCAGTTTGGACACTACAAAAATTTCACCCTCTTGAGAATTTCGCCCAATCATGGTTCTGCCCGTGTTATTCCCAGGTTCATGGTTCCACCCTGCATTAAAAGTTAACTAAAAAAATGCCTCCATCCGCGTGTGCACTCTTGGCTCCTCCATGCTCGCCACACTCGGAAAATGATGGGTTTATATGTCAAAGTTAGGCAGACATTGCAATGAAGGTCGTTGGCCCAACGGTAAAATTCCAAATTATATTGAGGAGGTCGGGTTGTCAAACCCCGACCCCTCCATTTTTGCACGCCCCTTTAGTTTTTGAAAGCCACATTGATTTTGTTTTGGGGGGTCGAGTCTGCATTGGGCGGCCCTCCCCATAACTCTCGCTGCATACATATTATCCGTTGTTTGGTTTGATGGTTTGTGACATGGGGCCACTGCATGGTGGCAGGCTAGCCCATGTGGTTGGCGCAGGCTCGATACCGACCAACCTTCACATTTAACATGGCATACGATATTGTTTGGGTGGGGCGTGGGCCGGGTCCACCTGAGGTGGCCCGCCCACAGCCCATATATAATATTTAATGTGGAGAGTATGATGTGGTGCCCGGAGGGTTCGACGAGGTCATGGTTGCCGATCCATAATTAAATTTGACTTTTGGTGGTTGAGGGAGGGCCGGCGGGGGTCATGGCCCGTTGGCCCATAAAAATTTCAATTTTTTTGTAATATAGTTTGGGGTGGTGGCCCGCCACCTCATTTATATTTATATTTATATATATTTTTTAAATAGGGCATTTTTATTTTGATTTTTTCTAATATAGGGGATATTAGACAAATTAACGCTCCAACAAATTCACCCGCTTTTGGGAGCTAGGTTTCATGCCCCGGGGTCGGTCAAATTGTAGGAAACTTAAACCTGGCCCACAATCCAACTTTGACCAAAACTTTAACTGGCTCGTTCTCCCTCATACGAGCTCGGATTGACAAACCTTTCGCACCGCTGTGATCGGGACAACAAGATCTATGTTGTATTCCTGGTTCGAAAGCATTATGATCACTTTGATTTTCGAGTTTCTATAAGTCCTCTTTGTCTTGTGTGTGTCCCTAGAGCCACCTGGATCAATCCTCCCCATAGAGGAGCTTTTGGTCCTCCAAAAGCATGAAAAATAATCTGCAACTTCTTTGTACCTTGTCTGCATCACATGTATCCTAAAAAAGTGTCGCTTCGATCTCCTTCACCTTTGTTCTTCGGAGCCTTAAGCGATGAGCTAACACCCAAAACCTCTCCAACCTGTAGTACATTGTTTTTTCAAATTACATGCTTGTCTTACATGACCAACTAATGACCCAAGCATCCCATACTTGCCACGAGTTTATAACACATACTCAATGGTCAAGTTTACATCAAAATGGAAACAATACCCCAACTATGAAAACAAGGCCAACATATCGTTGTTGCTTCAATAAGTGATGGAAAAAACATCATCACTACAACACATGATTTACAACAATAAGGCCAACACTATTTTTTTTTTGGCAAGTGATTGAAACACGACATCACTTTCACAGTTTATCATGCAACACAAAATAAGACCAGACATCATTGTTACTGAACAAGTGATGGAAAACACATCATCACTTTTACATTTTAAAATGCAACAAATGATTTACAAAAGCACGACCATGACACGCTAACATATCCAAAGACCATTTTTCACTTATCATGGTGAATGGGTCGCCTCCTTGTGGTGATTTTTCTTGTTGAACAATCGTTTCATCTGGTTCATGCACCGACACTTTGTCTTTAAGGTGCTGCTCTGGATGGAGCCTCCAACAAGTGGATCTTTGATGGCCCTTTCTGTCACAATGATTGTAAGAGGTCTTCTTCCTCCAGATCTTCTTAACATGTTTCTTTACCTGCTGTTGAGAGGGTCTTTCACGCCTCATCCTTTTGTGTGCTGCCATTCTTTTCCAACCCTTAGAAAATGTATGGTTATGTAATCCACAAAAGGTACATGTTTTTCGATGCCATGTTTTATGTTCATCTTTAACAACATGATTAG
Organism: Pinus taeda; assembly: GCA_000404065.3. Lineage (NCBI taxonomy): Eukaryota > Viridiplantae > Streptophyta > Pinopsida > Pinales > Pinaceae > Pinus > Pinus taeda. Next base: position 21,289 of record APFE031705502.1, on the reverse strand, counting down.
AATCGAAATGAACATTCGAATATCGAAACTGGTTATACCTTTCCTTGTTGTCTCTGATGTCATTATGGTGATGAGAGCTTGCCTCAACGCTTTCCTTACAATGGGCATTTCCATGGGATGATGGGGATGCTTTCCTCGACGATTTCGACGATGTCTCGGAAGAATCTGACACCTTCAAGCATCCTCCTTCAATGTATCCCAAGCCTCTAAATCGAGGTATCTGATCAACCTCAAATGGTTGATTTATGCCTTGGTTATTAACACCAAGTTCTTTTTCCTCCTCATGCTTAGTCCTGGTAAGGAGCCTCATGTTTGTCCCTGTAATTGGGATCTCCAAATCTCCAACATAAATCATACTATGTGAAGACGAAACCAAAAGGAAATCAACATCTTTTACCTTCTTTATCTATTTAGAAAGAACTAATGAGGGCTTCTCATCATCTATTGTTGGTGGTTCGCTAGCTGTCTCGACGCATTCCCCAACTTCCTTTCTGACATACCTAACTCCTGCTTGGCGGGGTAATTCTTCTACTTTGATGGGGTTGATGATGCCTTGGCCATTAACGCCCAAGCCTTTTCCTTAATACCCCATTCTCTTCAACAGTTTGGAGCCAATTCTTGTGGTATGATTTTAAAAAACAAGGAAATCATCATCAGGAAACATACATGAAGATGGAGAACTACTTTTTACTTCGCATGGGTGCCTCGTCCTTAGCTTGCAGTTGTTGTAGCAAACTATGTTTTTCCTCTTCCTCTTCATGTAGAATCAACTTCAATTCAGCATTCTCTGTTTGAAGATTATGGTTGTTGTGCTTCAGTTCTTCCAGGGCCTCTTCCGTGGCTCGCAACTAAAGTTGCAACTGCTCCTTTTCCTCTATCTCTTTTTGTAGAGCTTCATACATTATTTCCACCCTTTTGGAAATTTTGAGCATGGTCTCGTACTTTGCTTTTTCATCCTCTGTCGCTGCACGTTCCATTTTTCACGCTTGCAATTCACATCCATGCAAAGAACGCTCTGATACCGAACTTGATCCGAGTTGACTCAACTCTCGGATTTAACGAAGATCTTTTGCTTTCATGATGTGATTATAATTGTATTTAAAAGAGCATAAATGAATACATATGCATGCTGTAAAGAAGAAGGAATGTGACAATCATCAACAACATAAAACTCAAGACATTGATAACGGAGTTCATCCAGGAGGGACTACGTCTCTGGGCCTCAGTGTCAAGATGGTTTAGGCCATTGCATTAAGTGTTGTCAATAGTGATGATGTACATAAGAGGTGATGTCACTCTCATACAAGGAAAATTCCCTCACGCAGGAGTGGCCCCAAGAGATGTTTCGCTACAGGAACTTTCATTCAAAAAGGACTCCTATGAGTATGACATAAACTCATGCATGATGATAAAGAACATCCCGACAACATGGCATAAAAAGGATCTCAATGCAATCATACATGGCAACACATGAGTATCCCATCAACATAATGACAAAGGGATCTAAAAAAAACATGACAAATCATGACAACAAGTACATCCCACAAATGATTCTGCGTCACATCAAGCAGGAATCATAAAACAAGTAAGAAAACAAGATCCCACATCAAACATCAAACAGGGATCTATACAGCATAATGCATCTCATAGCAAAAAGAAGTACATGAACACACTGCATATACCTCACATCCTAGGGCCATCTAAAGAAACGGTGTCAAGCTGCTGAAGATGGCTGTACCATCAATTTCATTGTGGCGAATCTCATGGAATGACTTCTCGCACGTTGAATGTTGACACCTGCAATCCACTTTGAAAAGTGACCGAAAAATAGATTGGTCAAATGGAAAATTTGAATGCACCATCAGATTTGTGGCGTCGAATAGTGCAAAATCGACTGTCAAATTTCTGAATTTTGAGGTGGAAATCTAGGGCTTAAGGAATCTTTTAAATTCCCCCTAGATTCCTCAAAGATTCCCTCCTCCGGGTCCTCTAAAAATCTGCTGCTCAGATCAAGAAATTGACTGCGCCATCAGGTTCGTGTCGCCTAGAGGTGTAAGATCGACATAAAATTTGTCCAATTTTGACACTGCAAAACTTTCACACTCTTGAGAATTACGCCTAATCATGGTTCCACCCTGCATTAAAAATTAATTAAAAAATGCCTCGATCGGTGTGCGCGCTCTTGGCTCCCCCATGCTCGGCGCACTGGGCAAATGCTGGGTTTATATGTCAAAAGTTGGGCAGACATTGCAATGAAGGTCCTTGGCACAACGGTAAAATTCCGAATTATATTGAGGAGGTCCAGTGGTCAAACCCCGACCCCTCCATTTTTACACGCCCCTTTAGTTTTTGAAAACCACATTGATTTTTTTTGGGGGGTCGGGTCCGCATTGGGCGGCCCGCCCCATAACTCTGGCTGCATACGTATTATCCGTTGTTTGGTTTGATGGTTTGTGACATGAGGTCGCCGCATGGTGGCGGGATATTAGACAAATTAACGATCCAACAAATTCGCCCTCTTTCAAGAGCTAGGTTTCATGCCCTGGGGTCGGTCAAATTGTAGGACACTTAAACCTGGCCTAAAGTCCAACTTTGACCAGAACTTTGACTGGCTCGTTCTCCCTCATATGAGCTCGAATTGACGAACCGTTCACACTGCTGCGATCAATATGATAAGATCTACGCTCTGGTCCTAGTTTGAAAGCATTTTAATCACTTTGACTTTCAAGCTTCCATAAGCCCTCTTTGTCCTGTGTGTGTCCCTGGAGCCACTTGGATCATTAATAGCTATTGTATCATTGATATTTCTCTGGTTATATGTTGGTTATAAGCATGGTTTTATGAAAGACTTTAGTTATGGATCTCATCATGTTTTGATTAGTAAATGAATGGTTAAGGAATGCATGACCTAATAGATGATAACACAAATATCATGAGAGGGCATCAATCCTTCTTGACAATTCTCGGATAAGTATGAGATCCCTATGTTCAGATATGTAATTGTGACTTGTAGATTACATGTTCATGATGCATTTAACAGAATGTTTATCATGGCTAGGCCTTGTTAGGTCATGTTATTATCTAAGTTTTGTATGGAAGGTCTTGTCCATGTGTCGTTTATCGTTTTTGAGAGTTTCATTAAGTTAGGGGCAGAGCTTTGGATCCTAGCCATAAAAAAGTAGCTTAGATCTCGCGGTCGTTGGAACAAAACTAAGCAAAAAGGACTGCAGTTTCTCCCTTGCAGGCTTGTGCATGTGACTAGAGAGTTGCATTCAAAATCAGAGAGTGTTATGCCAACATCCATGGGTCCAGATCAATGAAAAATAAGCTTCATTCAGGGTTTGGGCCCCTAGAAGGGTGGGTGATCCCTTGGGGGTCCTATAACACCTGAGGGAGGTCAGTAAGGTTTGATTGAGTCTATTCCACTTCTTTAAGGTGATATAGGAGGTTGAGTCATATCATAGTAACTCTTCATCACATATTTACCTTGCTGGATGGGTAGGCTTGGGTAAGTGTGGGAAGAGGGTGTTACAAATTGGTAACAGAACATGGTTCAACCCTTCGATTGGATGGGTGGAATGTGTTTGTCATGTATACATGTAGGTTGTATATGTACTTGTTATGTATGCATGGTGATGGTCATTGTTATTATTGTGTTGTCATGTAGAAGTTGATGATGTTGTTGTTGTGATGAGTTTGTCATGAATGCTCGTTGGCTGTATATGTATTTTGTATGCATGTCAGTGTCTATATGGATGATTATGCATGTTGTTATAGTTATGATTGTCATCCATTAGGTCATGGTATGCAGTTGGTGCTGTCATTCATGATGTTGGTATGTTGATGAGATTATGATTATACATGTATTGTGCTAATCTAAACTGATTTGCAGACAAGTTAGCCTCCCTTGAACTATACTGAAGTATTGTTATAGATTTCCAGAATAGCACTTTGTAATGTATGTGATCCATCCAATGTTTCAGATGGGAACTCGATCCATCAAGGCTCTCTTTGGTCCCTGATGATGAATGGAGTTCCCATCTGAAACGTTGGATGGATCACATACATTACACAGTGCTATTCCAAAAATATATAAAAATATGAATCATTGTGGAAGTCTCCGATCACTCATATACTGAAGTATGTTGATTTTGTTTATACTTGGTTTATCTGAAATGGTATGCTTGCAAGAGGTAGAAGGAAAAGATGAATAGCAGAATGGTGGATTACAGTTCACGAGACTTCCCTTACGGATCACATGAGCAACATGGTGATGAATACTCCCCTCACATAGTAGACACACTGAGAAGTTTGAAGGAAAAAATAAGGAGTTGTAAAGCAGACAATGACAAAATCATTCAGTCACAGGAGAGGCTTGCCAAGGCACAAGAGAAATAAGCAGAAGTCAATGCAGTTATTCTCCAGAGTTTGTCATACTTGTAGAGACATGGACAACCACATATCGGTTATGAGCAGGAGGCTAAAACTAATGGGGAATATGGTAACAGGTCTCATGGTGGGCACAGGTCGGATAGGGATGACACGATCAAAGATGGTAAGTTCTTGGATATGTCGAATAGGAGATGTGATGGACACAGGTTCTTGGATATGCCGAATAGGAGAGGTGATTGACATAGGTTTTACTCTAGTTTTGGCTCATACATGTATCATGGTCATCATCATTATCATCCTTACAGGAGGAATGATAGGGGATATTTTCTAGATGAGTTCAAGAAATCCAAGCCACCTATCTTTGATGTATATTTGAAGAAGCTGGAAGATGCAAAGGCATGGTTACTTGGGATGAAGAAATTATTTGTGTTGAATAATTATACAGAGACATGAAGCCCAAAATAGCTATCTTCAACCTCAAAGGGAAAGTAGACATATGGTGGGAAGATTTCAAGCGTGTCAGAGACATCAGGACATAGGAATTGAGTTGGCATGAATTCAAGGGACTTTTCAGGAATAAGTATTTTTCAGAGAGGTACTATGACAGTAAGGCCAGAAAGTTCTATGAGTTAAAGATGGGATAGATGATAGATGGGGAGTATACGACTAAGCTCTTAGAGTTGTTGAGGTATGTATTGTATCTTAAGGATGAGAAAGCCAAAGTTCAGAGATTTTCTAGTGGATAAACATTGACATTTAAACATTAGATTGAGTATGGTGAGCCTCAGTCACTTGAAGAAGTCATTGGGAAGTTGAAGCATTGTTATGAGCAATCAAAGCGTAAGACAGAATATCAACAAGGTTGGAAAGGGACTGATAAGACTAAAAGTAAATGGCAACCGAAAATAACAATGCCCTAGGATGTAGGTGAAAAAGAAAATGTTTGAAGCAAAGTCTTTAGGTAGAAATCACATAAAAGAAATTTTTGGCTGGCGCGTTTCAAACCAACAAGTGTGGTTCATCATCAGGACGAGATGAAGATGCAGACTATGGCAAAGGCTTAAATAGAGAGCAATGTAGAGGCATAATTTCAAGTAACGGCTATATTTGAACAATAATATCTAAATTATGATATTAATTTATTAATATTTTAAAACAAATATTATCAAGTAACAACTATATTAAACGACTAGTTTTTGAGAAATAATATTTAAATAATGATATTAGTTTATTAATTTATTAAAAAATATTAATAGGTAATGGCTTATATTGAACAACTAGTTTTGAAAAATAATATTTAAATTAATATTAAATTTAATGTGATTTTCCCTTTTAAATGCTTACATTTTTACAAAATCTGTCATGAAATTTCAATGCTCCTCGCATGCTAAATTGAAATCTTCACAACTTCTTCACCCAACCATTAAAAATAATTTTTTTAAGTTTAAATGAATAAAATCTGATATATATATATATATATATAACATTTTAACTACAAGTTTCAGATTTGTATTTCATATAAATTTCGAGTTAATTACATAAATAGTATGAATAATACAATGCATTTAAATATAGAATCTAGGCTTCAAATAAGATATATATATATATATATAAAGAGAGAGAGAGAGAGCGCTTGAGTGGCACTAATGGTTAAGAGTATGTGTTTCCTCCTAAGAGGTCACATGTTCAAAACTAGGGGGACAGAGTATGTATGCCTTCACAGACTTAGCAGTGAAATCGTTGTGTAGAAGTTGGTCCCTTGTCTCACAAACAAAATTATCTTATACACTAATTTGATGTCTGAATTGACCCTAACCTTAATATATATATATATATATATATACACCTTTATATATATATATATAATATATATATCTATATATATAAACATTTATACAACAATATATATTATATATAAAAACTTATTATATACCATGTAACAACCCATATATATTAAACTTAATTATCTCTCCTGCAAACCTAAAAATCGCTGTAATTAGAGGAAACTCTTGGCATGACATGTTATATCCAATCCAATATGATCTATTGAAAAGTTTTGAGCCGATGGTCATCGAGTCAGAACTAGTCAGTGCTTTAATCCATTCGACGGACCCAATGCGTTATGGATTCGTTTCGTTATACATAAAAATTTTAGTGCTCATAACATTTAGTTGACAAAGAAAGAAGAAAGAAAGAAATTATTTTAATGTCCACGAGGCTAAAGATAACCTATGGGACAGATTGCTTCTTCATCCAGTTGATGTATTTGACCCTTTTTATGTGAAGCTTCACAATAAATGCTCCCAGCTTCTCGACAAATCCCTCGCTAAATAGTTTATCCCAAGGGCTAGCTACCAGCATACCTGCATAACTTTCCCTGTTGTCTTTGAAGGCCTCACATTCTAAATTGAAATGTTTTTCTGTTTCCACTTTTTCGGAAGAACAAAAAATACATACCCTTTCCTCCCACACTTCCTTTGGCCTTTTCTAGCACCCTGTTTCAAAACAGAGTTGATGAGAATTAGTCCTTAACTGAGCAATAAGAATTTTGGCCCTCCAAGAGATATTGGCCTCTATGTATGCTTTTGGTTGATGAGTATGAGTGGGGTTAAACACTTCAATATAGTAATTTTTCTTTCTTCCTAGCTCCTTATCCCAAGTACATTTGTGGAAATTTTCCATAACAAAATCTTTTATCTCTTTGTTGTTTATGGGACACGCGTTCAAGAAAATACCCCATTTACTAAACCATTTGTTATTTTGCTGCATCCAAGTTTTTTTTCTCTTGCACAATCTATCATTAAATACAACCTTAGGCCATCTACCCTCTTCCATTGCTCAATTTTTTTTAAATACCTTATGACTCGCTTTATAGCAATTGCTTCAATAGGAGCAATCCCTGTTTCACTTAACAAGATATCATAAGAAACTGCACTTTTAATCTTAATTTTTTTTGTAATCAAACGCTTCTGAATTTTCTCAATTTGTCTCCACTGCATGTTGGAGGTACTACTAGCCCACAGTTCACAACCATAGAGAATCACCAGAATCACTATAAGCCCAAAAAGAGTTTGAGTAGTCTTCCAGTCCCATAACTCTGCCTCTCTACACCTATTTTGAAAAGCATAAAATGCTTTCCAAGCCCCCAAAGTTCTTTTCTTTCTACAACCATTCCATCTTAGATTTTTGTTGAAGTCAATTCCGAGGTATTTGTAATCCGCAACTTCTTCCAGAAAGTTGCTTGAAAGTAGAACTTATGGTGGTTATGTTTTCTTTTCTTAGAGAAGACCACTACTTTCGTTTTGCTGATACTGACTTTCATCCCCACATTTCTACAAAAATGCTCAAGGGATAGTAAGTTCTCTTGCAAACCAAGAGCCGATTTAGCAATCAGAATAAGGTCATCTTCATTCAAAAGAGGCCTTATAACAAACTTGCACAAATGGATACCATCACCCCCTTGCGAATTTAACCACTCCTCAAGCTTGTCAATATATAAACCAAAAAGGTTAGGAGATAGTGGGCAACCTTGCTTGACTCTGATATCGCTTCTAAAACTTTCAGAAATGCCTGCTGAAGTTCTAATTTTGACTTTCACCTCTTCATACAGCCTATGCACAGCTACTCTCAATTGTTTAGGATCCCCAAGTTCCTCCATTCTCTGCCAAAGTTTATCCCTAGGAACCGAGTCAAACGCTTTTCTGAAATCAACAAAGCAACAAAAGACTTCTTCCTTTTTCTCCCAAACTTTTTCAATGATGCGCCTTAAAGTTATGCAATGATCAACTGTGGAATGTTAGGTCTAAAACCTGCTTTCCCTTTAGCACGCTTATCTCTTTCTTCTGCCTACTTGCTAATTTTGTTTTCTAGCATGCTTCCAAATAACTTTGCAAACAAATGGTTTATCATGATGGTCCTATAATTGGAGGGATTATTGACGCCACTGCTCTTGGAAAGAGGTATTGCCAGACTAGTTGTCCAATCTGTGGGGAGCCCTTGTTGTATGATGTTGTTGAATATTTTTGTAATGTGAGGTGCACGAATCTTTGAGCCCCACTTTAGATATTATGCTTGGAGTTCAGTTAAGTCTTTTGCTTTTCCAACGCCCAACTTCTTGATACCCATCTCTACCTCTTGTACCGTGAAGAGTTTAGTATCAGTGTTGACTAAGGGGGGAGGGTCAACCTTGGGAACCTGCTCATAGAGTTGTCTTGCATAGTCAAACCATTTAGAAGCTGTAATATTATTTCCAATTTGTATCTTTTTCGGTTGGAGCTCCTTCCAAAATAATTTGGGATTATTTTTCCCAAGGAAGATTAGTTCTTCCCTCCTTGAAACCATGAAATCAACCTTTTTCTTGCTTAATAATTGCTTGTAAGATTTGAGATTTATGTTATCCTTGTTTTACTCTTTCCACATTCTCCTTGCCTTATTGCATTCCTCGTCAAACCATGCATTAACTAGAAAGCAATTTGTTTCAGACTTCTTAATTTTTGTTCTTTTGCACTTTGAATTAAATGTGTTAATTCATGACTATGAAGGCTATGGATTGTAATTTTCTCCTTCTCAAAGAGCCTCTCTAGCGCCATTTTGAAGGTGTTACAATTTTCTGGGGTCAAAAGAATTCTGCCCTGTGGGAGATTTTGTTGGACATGCTGAATTTTTGACTCTAATTGTTTCTTTCCAATCCAAGAGAAACATAAATTAATTGGCTTGTGGTCTGATTTCAAATCCCACAGCTGATCTCCAACCAAAACTTCTTCCATATTCTCACACAAACCATGCGAGCAAATTACATAATCTACCACACTTGCTCCATTGTAAGTATTACAAGTGAAATTACCGGACTTTGCCCATCTAGTCAAGCAATTACAAATGACTAAATCAAAGGCCCCACATAGAGTAAGCAATTGTTCACCAAAGAGATTGCATCCCTTGTCCTCTGAAATTCTTTCCCACTGATGATTACTTTCTTCTATAAGCCAAATAGGGTCACAATCATCTTTATAACAAAGAATGCTAGCTTGCTTACTTGCAGTCCTAGCATTGAAATCACCCACTATAAGGACTTCACCTAGCTACGAATATGTTGCAATATCCACTTTTAAAGCTGCAAATGGATCTTTGTGGTCAAGCTCTCTACCTTTGTAGATTTTTGGAACATGTGGCGCAAAATAGCATGCTGCAATTCTGATGTGGTTTCCATTTCTGATATTTTAAACCAAATGAATTGCTTATTTGAGTCTTCTTTTTCTAACTGAGTGAGAAGACCTTCTTTCTCCCTTACTAAAACCATGATACCCCCATGCCCTTTGACATTCCCTGCTACCTTGTTCCACACTATCATCTTCCAATATCCTTCAAACAAAGGTGTTTTGCACCCTTCATACTCATGTGTTTCTATGAGGCAAATTATGTATCTATTTTCCCCAATAGGCCCTAGCCCAGGTCCTCGTTTCCATGGGTAACCTCTGCAGTTCCAACAAACTAATCTTAAGGAAACTTGGGTATGACTTGATTGCTATTTATTTTGACATGCAAGACTCACATTTGAGTCTTTGTCCCTGTTTTCCCATACTGATCTTGCTTTTTGATTTCCTGTTGAAGAGTTTGTTGCCTCTTCTTTATTACCATCTTGTTGTTATGTTCTGGAAGGAGGTCCAAATTGCGCTATCACAGCTTTGCCTTTATAAATCCATGCTCTCTTTCCTTCATCTCTTGCTACCCTAACCTTTAAAATTTCCTCCCTTCTTTCCTCATGTTGTTTTGCAGTTAAATCTTCTTTCGGGAAAAACAAGAACCCCTCAAAAGATGTTTCTTGCTTGGAATAATATATTTATCACGCAAGCTAGGCATAATGACTTTTATGGGCCTGGCTCTCTCCCCGTTAAACTTACCCACCCTCCATGCTTGGCATATTTGTCCTTGCCATAACAACTTGTCTTTCAAGAAGTCTCTTGCAAGGTCAAGAGTACAATCATTTTTCCCATAGTCTTTCACCCCTTTAATAATTATGTTTGTTGCCCTATTTTGTCTTTCCTTGCCTTCACTATCTTGCATGTTGTCAACTTGAATATTTGTTTCTCCTTCCTTATTAGTAAAATTGCTAATAACTTGAGCCCAAGTTTTGGAAACTTTGGTGGAATCTCCTTTCGTTTCTTCTCTTGCTTTCTCTTCATGGTTGTTTATTTGGGTAATCATTTTCCCTTTATCCTGGGATGATTTCACATTCACCACCTCTGTACTTTCCACTATAGATTTCTTTATGTTTTTCACATCCGCTTTCATGCGTTGCCATTCTGTCTTCCCTATCAGGAAAGCTTCCTGTAGCAATGCCACTTGTTCTTTTAAAATTTTATTGCTTTCTGCTAACTCCTTGTTCTCAGCCATTATTATATGAATTTTATGATTTCATTCTTGCCCTTTAGCTTTTGAAACCTCCAACCTTTGTTTTGCATTTAACAATTCTTTCACATAAAGGTCAGATGACTAGGTGAGAGGTGTGGATGTGGGACTATATAAGGCAGAATCATCGACGACTTTTCCTTTGGACTTCTTGTTGCCACGTGCTTGTGGAGACTTGTTTGAGTTCTTTTTGCGAAGGGCTCGATTACTTTTCTTTTTAGACCGCTTCTTCCTTGTTTGCTCCCATTTTAGACGGGCTATTCTTCGTTTTAAAATGCCCCGATATTGTTTGGCATTGACCCAAACCCACTTCCCAGCTTTGGCGGATGAGGCAATTTTCACTTGTCCTAAATCATTTGTCTCCACATGTTCTGAAATTTCTGAAATTTCTGTTTCCTTTGTCATGTTTGAATGCATTTGTTGTTGCTTGCTTGTTGCTCGGTACCTCTGCTCTCATACTGCTCACCATACACTGCTCTCGCTACTGCCCACACTGTTCACATTGCTCTGCTCATACTACTAACCACACTGCTCACCGCGTTGCTCTTGAAAACATTGCTCATTTTTCCTTTGCAATCATGCTCGCTCTGTTGTTTGCACTTAATCCTCTATCCCCTCTTGCAAAATGTTATCCTGCCATTTGCACACTATGCTATGTAGTATGCAAATTCTCTATATATAGAGTAGAAGAAAAGCTTCAAAAATGGGAACGGCCGTAGAAAACTATGTTTTTTTGTTCCGTTGTCGTTTGTGGACTGTTTTTTAAATGGGCATGGTTCGGAGAGTACGAGAAGGGTTTGAGAATTAATTTAATATTTCTTATTTGTTTATATTAATTT
>APFE031705495.1:34821-53264 GCA_000404065.3 Pinus taeda | reverse complement strand
CCCCACGTCAAGGACTGGTGGGAAACATACTGCGAGCAGAAGGATGAAAGTACAGGCTCACTGTTTTCAGCCGCACCCACTTGGAATGACTTCTAGGATGCCATCAAGGAGTAGTACTACCCTGTCAAAAGCTATGAGGACAAATACATCAAATGGACCACACTGCGGCAGGGACAAGACCAAGATGTGCCGGAGTTCACAAACATTTTTCATACCCTTCGCAGACAATTGGGTATCAAAGATTCTAAGCTGCATCTAGTACTCAAATACCGTGGTTGCCTACATAGATACATCTAGGAAGAGATGGAGTTCTTGAACATCTCCTCACTCGGCATAGCATACCGATACGCTGTCAAAATCGAGAAAAAGTTCAAACAGAAGAAGCGAGACTTTGGATCTGAAAATCCGAAGCCCAAAGGATAAAGCCAAGGCGGGGTGACCCAAGACAACCCCTCGAAGCCACAAGAAAAGAACACCACGAAACTGAAGAAGGACACAGTAAAGTGGTGTGAGTTCCACAAGAGTCCCACTCATAACACAAGTGAGTGTCAGACCAAGCAGTCGCTGGTGGCCGAGTTGAAGGCTTCCGAATCAGATGCATGTTCCGACACTAAGCCAGAACCTGACAAGGGGAATGCAAAATGGAAGCATATCATTGATGCGGATCCCAACACCACTATTGCCACTGCCAAGATCCAGAAAAATGAGACTGAAAATCCAGAGGAAGGGGAGCATCTTTTCCACTCACAGATGTGGGTGAAGGGTTCGCCGCTGCAATTCATTATCGACAGTGGCAGCCAAAAGAACCTCATTTCAACAGAGGTTGTGAAGTGGTTGGGCCTACCGACTACACCACACCCGCAGCTGTACAGTATCGGGTGGCTTCACGAAGGACGAGATCTCAAAGTTCGCTAGTAGTTCTGCCTTCCCTACGGCATCAAGCCCTTCACAGATGAGGTATTGTGTGATGTTACACCTCTGGATGTTTGCAATGTACTATTAGGTTAGCCATACCTATGGAGGCGACATGCTGTGTATGAGTCAAGGCCTCGCACTGTCATTATTTCTTTGGATAATTCATTATACAGGATACTAGAGGTAGTCCCACCTATTGCCACCTCTTTGATCACTGCTAAGAAAGGCAGCAAGCTCATCTCACAAACTAGGAAATTTATTTTCTATCTGGTTCGCTCCCAAAGTAAGGGGAAGATCGTTGCTACATCCATGACCCCTGCAAAGGGTTCCTCCACGCAGCAGCAACAGCAAAGGGATATGGTCATGACAGAGCACAGGAACAACTTCTCCTCACCCACAGGGGCACCACACAAGTTTCAGGTGGGCAAAAAAGTTTGGTTACATCTGCAGAGAGAACGCCTTACTACAATCCATCAGAAACTTAGACCACTTCGACATGGTCCTTACACCAGTACCAAGGCTATGGGAAGCAATGCTTTAAAGCACAACATTCCTCCATTCCTTCGCTTGCACCGAGTGTTCAATGTGTACCATCGTCGACCATGCTTCCCACCATTTCTGGACACATCATGGATTGCAGAACAGCTCATCAGAGACCCAGCTCAGCAGAAGCTTCCTCATCTCAGGGAGGAACTCAATGCAATGGGGATCATTGCTTCCTAGGGGGGAGGAATGATCTAGGTGGATGTTGGTGGCCAACCACCTATCCCATTTGGACCCCCACAACTGTCCCTTTCAGTCTTTTCAGTTTCCTTAATTAGAACACAGTTTACTATTTTTAGCAGTTTTCGGGTCCTAAACTTCCGGAGCCGTTTTGAGGCCCTAAACGACGTTTTTTGAGAAATCTACAACCAGTGATTTTTTCGTCAAAAAATCGTCTTTTTCATCATATTCCTCGGAGAGATCTTTCCAATGGGCTATCATGCACATCAAACGGAGATAATACGACCAATTCGCAACCCCAGGAAGTTGATGTACCAACTTACCCAAAAACGGGGCCCGCAATTTGGCGTTTCATCTTCTAGGGTTAGGTTTTGGAATGTGAAGGGTTTTCCATTGTTTCTCAACAATAAATAAGCCTTAGAGCCTCATTTTAACACAGTTCAGAGGCATGTAGCGACCACATCTCTTCTCAGAGATAAGCTACCATTGCCCTAGCTGGTTTATTTCCATTTTTGGATGTAAGCATATTCCATTATTTTCCATTAATGAAATGAAGTATTATTTCCACTGCATCTTTGTGTATATGGTTATCTCTGTATTTTATTGCGTTCCTATTTAAATCTGGATCAACAAGCTAATGGGCAGGTGGAGGTCACTAACAGAGCACTGGAAGGGATCTTGACAAAGGTAGTGAGTAGCAATAGAAAATATAGGGCAGACAGATTAGTTGAGGCCACTTGGGCCTACAACACAACATGGAAGACTACCACAGGGTTCACACCATATGAGCTGGTCTATGGGAAGAAGGCTTTGCTGTCAATAGAATTTGAATTCAATACCTTAAGGATGGTAGCTCAGTTGGACCTAGACCTTAGCCATGCATAGAAAGAAAGAATACTTCAGCTCAATGGATTGGATGAACACATAATGCATGCCCTTCTCCATATAGAGGTAGTTTAGCTTCAAAGAAATATATGGCATGATAAAAACATAAACGAGAAGCAATTCCAAGAGGGAGATTGGGCACTACTCTATGATTCAAGATACAAAGGTTTCAAGGGCAAGCTAGGGACAAGATGGCTGGGACCCCACATTGTGGAGAAATGCAATGAAAATGGTTCAGTTCTGATCAGAACCATTGGTGATGAAGCCATCCCCATGCTTGTCAATGGGCATCGGTTGAAAGTATACAAGAAACCCCTCTCCAAGTGAGAGTTCATTGAAGGTTTGAATAAGACAGTGATGGTAGTGGAGCATGTCTTAGCCTCCACTTCACCCACTCACTGAAGAAAAAGAAAAAATAAAAAATAAGGACTCAAGTGAAAACCTCCACGAGATGCTTGAGTCCCATCATTGGGTTGAAAACCTCTTTTGAGGTGGCCTAGTGACGTAAAAAAAAAAAAGAGAGAGAAAAATAAGATCCTTGGGTGAAAAAATCCCTTGGAGGCACCTAGGGTAGGAAATTAGGGTGAAAACTTTTGTGAGGCACCCTAGTTGTTTTCAAAAAAAAAAGAAGAAAAAAGAAAAAGAAAAAGAAAAATGAACTTTCATTTGCACTGCAGGTTTGTAGGAGGACTACAGGAAGCAGTAGAAGGTGCTAAGGGAGCCCTACAACCAACAACAGCACCTATCCTACCTTCCCATACCTTTCTCCATCATTCTTGGCATTTCTTTCATCTCACTATGCTTTTTTTCAAGAATTGTGTTTTCTACAAGAGGCTCTGTGTTTTCTACAAGATGCTCCTATAGGAATTACAGAGAGCCAGAAATGGGTATAAGAGGCAGTTTGAGGGACAGGGAAGCTTCATGAATAAACTCTAAAACCTCTTGTAGTCTTCAACCCTCCTTGCCACCATTTCCAAGCCTGCATCACAACCCCTGCATCGCAACCCCAAGAATCATTCTTCTTCCTATCCAAGAAAAACACAGAAAAAACAGTTTTCAAGAAAAGAAAAAAATAAAAAAATAAGAGAGGAAGCAGCACCATCCACCTCACCTGAAGCCTACCTATTACCTCTCCATCTCTATTTACATCTCTAGAATCATCCTCACAGCTCCAAGCACAGAAAGAAGCTGAAGTTTCAAGGGGAGAAGAAGCTACATGAGCTCCTGTAGGAATTCCTGTAGCAGTTGATCCCATTAAAATCCAGCATCAGCAGCAAGAGAGTGCAAACATGAAGGTTGAAGAAGACATCTGAAGCTCAGATCTAGCCAGAGAAGAACCTGCACAAGACACAACCACACATCAGCAAGCAAACAACATGCATCAAAAGAAACAATGGCATGCAACAGAGAGAGAGAGCCATAACACCTCACAGCAAATACATCTGAATCTCAGGTAAGTAACTAACCTACTCCTCTGTTTGCATTTGTGTAATTAGAAGGCATGAAAAAGTAACAAGATGGTTGAGGTTGAATGAGGGAAAGGTGGCCAATTAACTTGGCCACCTTCATCTAGTTGACTCCACTCATTCGAAGATGTCACCCACAAGTGTGAACAGTCAACTCAAGAAAGATCTCAAGGACAAGCATGGGAGGAACTGTGAACTCCGATGAAATCATGAGGGATGATTACGAGGAGGGGCCATGATGAAAAGGTAGGTGGGGACCAATTCTCTGAATATAGCCAACGTATACATTGCCAGCTCACCCTCCATCACCTGAAATATCCATAAAGGGCAATAAGTACTCCTCTTCGAGCACTCTCACCACCTTTTCCTTCATTCTCTCCTCGAAACTCATCTATAGTAGTTTCTTTGTGCCCCCACAGCCTCATAACCATAGTTCTCCATTGATCTCTCCCATATTCCTGCTCTCGACGTTTTCTATAAGAGCAATTCTACAGGAGTGGTAGCAGGCTTCTACAGGAGGGGCAGTGAGTTGCTTGAAGGGAAAAAAAACATGGGTTTTAGCATGATTTTCGATTTGAGGAGGTAGGTTCCATGCATGCCCCCATTGAATATCAAAATATGCAAGCAATGGTTTAAATTTGAAGAGGAGATAAAGTCTTTAGGAGGAGGAAATACATAAAAAATTTCTGCTTATTTAAAAATAAAAACACATTCTCCTCTGTTTCTCTGTTTTCCTTCAAAAATTGTTGTCTCCATCTCCATATTTGGTTTTCCAAAGAAGTATAAACAAAATGACAGGAGGATTCATGAGGAAGGAGCCCACCAACTCCTCCAGGCTCCATGCTCATCCCCAAGTAGCGGACATATTCACAAGAGCAAATTGGATGAACGTTTTTGAGAAATTCTGAGGGTTTGATGAGGAAATTGCCCAAGAATTTGCCAACTCTTTGGTCCCTCACTCAAGAACACATGCCACTATCACCTTTAGAGGTCTTTCCATGGAGATAACCCCTGAATTTATCAATAGACTCACTACCTTTCCTCTTGGGCTGCCTTGGAGTAAGGATGAGAAACCAATTGGCCAGGTTGCTAAGAAAAACGTTTTCCAAAACAATGAAACCCTTGTAGAGGATAAAAATGGTATTAGAAGGACTAGCATACCATATCCTTGGGATGAGGTTAGCTACCAAATAATCAAATATATTTCTTGTGAGGGGAGGTACAACATTGTCTATGGTTATCACTTTAGAATCCTCCATGAATTAAGGTATGGGATGGACACTCCAACACCTCAGAAGCTCAACATCCCCTACTTCCTCCTACAGTCCCTCATTGAGTCCAGCACTAAGGTTCAAGTAGGAAATTCAAAGCAGCTAGCTCACCATGGGTTAATTAAAATTTTAGTGGAAGAAGCCGCCCATACATTTACACTCCCTATAACATGGGAAATCTTCTGAAACATAACAGCTGAGAATGACATAAAGACCCTAACCTATGCTATCAATCCTACTGGCAGTGAGGAGGAAGAGTGGCAAGGGGGAGAAGGTGAAGCAACTAGTGACTTAGCAGAACAAGAAAGGGAGGAAGAAGAAACTAAAATAGAGGAGGAGAAAGCTGAAGAAACAGAGTAGGAAGAAACAGAGATAGAAAAAGAGACAAAAGGAGGAGAGAAAGAGGAAGAAAAGACAGAACAAGGAGAAGTGTCCCCTGAGACTTTAGAAAGAGAGGTAGCAATTGCTCTCATTTCCCTCAGTACACCAATCAAGCCAAAACAAAAGAGTAAAAGGCAGGCCTCCAAGTATTTCAAGGTTAGGAATAGCACAAGAATCAAAATAGGGAAACCTCATCCCTCTTCAAAAGTTCCAATTACAATTGAAGATTCACCCTCCGCCCAAGGAAAAGAATCCCCTTCCAAGGCACCTATCACATTTGAAAGGGGGACTCCTAGATCTCCCACATGGAAAGAAAAGGTAGAACTATTGATCTAAAAATGGAATGTACTTGTTTAAGGGTGCAAGGTATCCATTTCCCATAATTTCAAATGTGAGTTATACACTCCAAGTGACCTCTGAAAATGTGAAAACTTCTTTTTCTTATACAGAGATAGACTATAGGGGCATTCACCGTACATGTCACCTCTAAAGAGAGGATGCGTTCTAGAGACTACCTTGCCCTCTACCGGCTCTGCCTAAAGAAATAACGAAGTAAACACTTAGAAGTCATTGACATACACATACTTGAAGTTTGATGTCTTGCAAAATAAAACAAATAATTTTCTGCAGCTATATAGGCGATTATGTGTGTATGAAAGTTATGTATATTTGTTGTTTAACACTTTATTTCAGTTTTGTTTAGCATACCATCTTCAGCAAATAAAGACATCAAGATGATGAAGCAGTTCACCCCTCCTGGGCTACATCTGTTGGACCAAGCCTCTCAATCTAGGCTGGTCCTCTTGTATTAAAAATGCTACAAAGGCTAATACAAGAATATGAGTGTCTCAAAAGATAGATCTGACTGTAAATATAGAATCATAAGATAGGAATTACCTCAACATGCTCTTTCCCAAGCACTAAACAGTGAATTGTACCTTATACACTACTTTCCCCAATTGGCCCTAGTGGCCCTTTAAACTTGCATGGAGAATTTTGAGGTGAAGATGACCTCAATTGGTTCTGAAACCTCTACCATTACACTCAAAAGGTCGAAAATAGTAGACATAGGCTTTTGAATCACCAAAAATGGATGAACACATCCCCCAAACAGCGTAAGCACTGAAATGGCCCTAGTGGCCCTAAAAGCTTCCCTGAAGCTAAATAGTGAGAAGAATTCCTCAACAGGTAAAACGAGTTGTAGAAATGGATTCAAAATACTGAAAACCTTCAGGAATGACATTCGTTCCACATTCACTGGCTGCACAATTCTCAATGTAGCTCCCAAACTGATATGGCCCTAGTGGCTCCTAGAACTTCCACGAAGCAAAAGCACCTACAAATGACCTCAGATGGCTGTGAAACCTATGCTAATGGCTTCTAAAGGTCGAAGAGACCCAAAATAAAAATTAAAAAAAAAATCATCCAAAAAGGACTTTCCTAGCCAAATTTATGGCTCATTAAAGTTTCTCCACTTTGCCCCAAAAAAACTCTAGATAAAACTGGCTAACTACCAGATAACCCTGACATATAGGCAATTCCGCCATTTTTGGAGCGCTCCGCCAAAAATCCGCCAACTTTACTGTTAGTTAACTGCCAATAAATCTCGCATGTGACTGGAAAAATCGGGTTGGTGGTTTGCATTGGAGTTCGCACCGACGGTTAAGGGTTTAGGCCCACGGTTTTAGGCATGTTGGTCATGTGTATGGGGGTTGGCTCCCTTCGGGCCCGCCAAAATCTAGATTCAACTTTATCAAAGATTTCGCCACCATCCTTTACAATCTCTGCCTTCGCAGCGTAGTTGTAAGATGTTGTGTTAATATGAACGAGGTTGCAGGTTCAAACCTCTCTGCCACCACACAAATTTTAGTATGCGCCCAACTTACCTTTGTTGATGTCATCCAAGCCACATGGCGGCCTCTAGGCTTGCCACAGGGAAGCTTGCTATTGGTTGCCCTTAAAAGGAATATTCTGGGAATATTCTATTTTTAATTTCTTTTTGAAAAAATTCAAAATTTCAATGTTATTAGGCAATTCTTCTTTTTGGCATAACTTCCTCATATAGAGACCGTTTTTCGAACCGTTCACAACGCCAGAATTAGGAGGATGAGCTCTATCCATTAGTTCAGGTTCAAACCAGTTCTAAGCACATTCATTTTTGACCATTTTACGACACTTGGTCGTGAGCTCTTGATCAACTATAAGACCCAAAAACAGTCCTACAGGAGGCTCAGACAGTTCTACAGGAAACACTGTCAAAACTATAGGAGACCCAAAATCTTGAGAAAGAAATGGAAGGATAGCCACAGGTAAAGAAAGAAGAAACAAAGCTACAAGAACCTGATCCCCAGATTAGTCTTGCCTCCTACTACAATCTACTTAAGGGAGGAAGAATAATTCCACAAAAATTTGCAATTCCACTATTCTTCGAATTAGAGAAAGAGATAATAAGAACACATAGGTGGATGCAAATCACCAAAATCCAAAGGAGTTGAGGATATTTGCCATATGGAGAACAAAATCAAAGAAATGGGCATAGAATTGAGTGTTATTAGACACAGGGAAGTAATTACAAGAAGCCACCTTGAAACTGAAAATGAATTGCTAAGGAGGCAACTGCAAGAGAAAGAGACCCAATTGGCATGCATGGCCAACTTATCCATGGATGCATTGCAACGTAGAACACCAGAAAAATCCTATGGCCTATATCTCAAGGACCATTGGTTGCAATTGCAGATAAAGACGTTGGCACAAAGAGGCACAATCCATTTCGAAGATTACAGATAGTTTATGGACCTGTGTGACCAAATCACATCAGAGGATAAGGCAAGGATGGCAGAATTATACCTACATAACATGGCCCTCATAGACATGAATGTGTTGCACCCCAATGCCAGGTGAGGGCACTTACAACTAATGGCCATGGCCTCATGGATGAACCATGAAGAGTTGAGGGCAACAGAAATATGAAGGTTGATGATAAAAGAGTAGAATGAGCCATTAATGATTAGAGTTGGGCCATCAGATCTCATGGCACTCATCAGCACACATAACCTACTTGCCAATAATTCTAAGATTGCCCCTAGATATATAAGTGATCAGGCACAAGCCATTGCAGACTTTGAGGGTATGCAAAGGCTACTTGGGGATGACTATGTGCATGCATGCATGACGAGATGGAACACCTTACCACACAGTCTGTATATCAGGGAATATCATCCCCCCACGAGGATGAAGGAGGCATTAAGAAGAATGCCATTGTACAAGCACTCCATGCAAAGGCTGAAGGTTAACTGGATTGGCCTCAAACTGAGTCCCCCATTGCTACTAGGCATGTTGGAAGGCACAAGAGAAGAAGAAGAGGGGCAGTGGGAAGAGATAGAAAGGAAGGCATGATTCTATGACAAGGAAGAGGAGACCACATCAGAAGCATGGGATGCTAGGGAGGCTACCAGGGCCATAAAAGATGAGGAGATGGACTAAGTTGCTCGAAGGATGAGCAACATTTTCAGTAAGGGGTGATGATGAGCCTCATAAATGGGTAATTATATGAGCTCATTTTACCTCCTAACCTCGTCAAATCAACCATTCTCTTAGCTTATTGTATGATTTATGAGGGTGGGGGTGAGGGGAGATATTGGGCAAATGCAATGATTATATTTATGCTTATGGAGTGAGTTGAGTTAGTTATGATGCCATGTGGTCTAACATGTGTTTAATGCAGATTATTGATGAATTTTGAGGTCAAAGTCAAGGATTCAGTGGACAAATGGCAGCAATAACTCGAAGTGGAAAAATGAGAGGACTTATAGGAGGGAATCCCCCTCATTTATTACTCCTCACTTCAAATTCCCCTTCATTCAACTCGGAGTACAAGCAGCTAAATCATGCACCAAAAGGCAGTCGAGCAAGTGGAGGATGACTAATGATTATCTTGAGTTTTGGGAGCCAAGCCTCCCTAATTTTAAGGAAGTTGTTGGTAGATTCATTTGTATAAGTAGAGAGGCCTAGAGCCTCAGTAGGGTCAGATTTGTGTTGAACTTTTGCTTATGTAAACTCTACTCCAACTTCGAGCTCGTTATTTTTGAGACAATTTCATGTAATCTTATTATTGTTTTGATAATAAAGATGGAATCCTTTTTGAGCTAGCACTGAGTTACCTCAGAGGGCTGAAGCTCTTGGGTTAGGGCCCAATCCAAGTAGCCAAGCTCCTCTTTACTTTTATTTGTATGTTTTATTTCAGTTTGTAGATTAGGTTGCTGTTAAATGTATTTCTTTGATGGTTAAGAATAGGTTGCTTTTGATGATTTAGTAGTTTGCTTCCATTTGTGCTTTCTATAGCAGGTTAAGCAGTGATAAAGAGAAGACTCAAAAGGCTAGAAAATTTTCCTTGGCCTCACTTCCTCCCTTTGGGACCATGATTTGAGGCAAAGACCCTCTTGCTGCCCCAAAAACACAGATTTTCCTCATTCATAGGACTTTTAGTGTTTGTAGATTTTTAGTAGGTTAATAGTCCAGTTTTGCGTTTCTTCAGATCTTCTTCATCATGCTCACTTATTTATTTGCAATAATATTCTTTTATGCTTTCCTTTCTTGTAGCAGTTATTAGCATTTCCTTCCATAGATCATAGTTTAGATTATTTTGATGCAAAACTCTCTTTTCCTGGGTGCACTTATTTCATTGCTTGCTTGATCTTATTGGTTGATTGTCAGTTGTTTATGTAGTAGATGTCTTCTAGCAATAGGCCAGCCTATCAACCATCCCATCCTCCATCTGATACATGCCCTACAGGTCGCGCAAGTCTCCCATCAATTCTGCCTTATTTTTCTGCATTTTCTATAGAATGTCTTCCTCTCTCCTTGAGCAAATCCAATCATATTCCTCTCTCCTGATGATTCTTGGTAGACCCTAGGTGTCCTAAAACCTCATTCCAACCTTCATCAACCTCTTTCACCCACTCTCACACCCTCAAAAAAATGAAAACTGCTCTCGGCCTCCTCCTGTAGGCCTCCTGTAGAACGTTGTTTTCCTCGTGTAGATTTCCTGTGTCCTCCTGTAGATTTTCCTGTAGGCTTTCTTTTGAAGGCCGAGTGTTGGAAAAGGCTCTAGAAGGCCACCTGAGACCTCCTAGGACCCATCCACACCATCCTACATCTTCTCGAGTCCCAAAACCACCCTCCAATACCACCTATTCACTACCACATTCACACACAATAAATTACATGCATGTCAAATTCACATAAAAATACATAAAAATCCAAAAAGATGTTTTTTGCTCATTTACTTCCAGAAATAGCTTAGTTAGATGTTGTTTACTTCCTTGAGTAGGTAATGGCATTCTTTTCATGGTTTTCATTGTGCTTTCTGCAAAAGTTGGATTAGTTGGTTAATTTGGGTTTACTAGTTTTGCTTTACATTTTAGACTTTCTCCTTTTTGCAGTTAGAATAGTATCTGTAGAGTTGTTTTTCTCTCCTTTCATCACATATAGAGCTTCTTCTAGAATCGATAGAAGTTGGCTTGAGCTCCTAGTGATCTTGTGTCGGCTAACCAAGTGACAACCTGCAATAAGAACTAGTACTTGTGCATACAACACCATTGCTTCCAAGTTTGTTACAAACTACCAGGTTGATAAGAGTATAATAGGCAGCCCAAGAGTTGCAGCATTATTGCTACAATACTAGTGCTCACCACAAGGACATCAAGCTAAAAAGAAGAGTAAGGATAGAGGCCGAAAGCCCATAGAGTGTTGGACCTGTGGCAAAGACCATCATAGGAGAGATTTTCCACAAAATCACAGTGGTAGACCCTAGATATACAATGCACATGATGCACAGACTATTCGAGCTGTTGGCTAGAGTATTGCTCGTATCTATACAATTGTGGACAATGGGTAAGCAGAACACTAGGCATCTATCATTGAGATGGACAAGTCTTGGTTAGTGATGTTGGCTACATGTACGAAGAAGCGAGTTAATCATTGGGTAAGAGCTTATGCATTTGACTTAAATGGCATGCCTACGACAACACTGTATTACCATTGGGTTCATACAGTATGTTATTGGGCATTGATTGGTTGTATCTACATAGAACCAAGGATGACTAGTATGACAAAGCCATTGAATTTGTTGATGATAATGGAGAACCAAGAGTCTTGCAAGATAAGAAGAAAGCCACATCAGTAAGGATGTTGATAGCTATGCAAGAAAAGCGTAGTCATAGGAAAGGGTGAAAGCTATTTGCAGTACATATTTCTAGTGATAAGGGTAAGGAGGTTGAGGATGCAGATGTGTTGAATAAGTACCCTGGTTTACAACAGTTCAAGGATGTATTTCCTGAGGACATCACAAAGTTTCTGCCTCATAGGGAGGTAGAATTTTCTATTGAGTTAGTGCAAGGGGAAGCTCCAGCATTGAAAGCACTTGAGTTGATTGAATTAAAATTGCAGCTGAAGGAAATGTTGGACAAAGGTTACATTAGGCCAAGTGTATCACCTTGGGGTGCACCAACCTTGTTTGTGAGGAAGAAATATGGTACCCTTAGATTATGCATTGATTATAGGCATTTGAACAAAGTGACTATCAAGAACAAATATCCTTTGCCAAGGATTGATGACTTATTTGATCAACTGAAGGGAACAACAATGTTCTCGAATATTGACTTCAGATCCATATACCATCAGGTATGCATCAAAGAGGAGGATATATACAAGACTGCGTTCAAGAGTAGGTATGGGCATTATGATTTTGCTGTTGTTCCATTTAGCTTAACTAATGCTCCAACGACATTCATGTGTTTGATGAATAGTGTGTTGCATCCATATTTGGATAAGTTTGTTATTGTTTTTATTTATGATATACTAGTATATTCTAAAAATGAGGATGAGAATGCTGAGCATTTAGTAGCAGTGTTGAGGTTGTTGAGAGAGCATCAGTTGTATGCTCAGGTCAATAAGTGTAGTTTCTTTCAGACCAGGGTACACTACTTGGGACATGTTGTCCCCAAGGAAGGCATTGCAGTAGATCCAGAGAAGATAAAGGCCATCATGGAGTGGGTATCTCCTAATAATGTGGATAAGGTGAAATATTTCATGGTTCTAGCAAGCTATTATATGAGGTTCATCAAGAACTTCTTGCAGATTGCTTATCCCATTACATCATTGCAAAGAAAAGGTAAGAATTTCGAATAGAATGAAGAGTGTGAGACTAGCTTTGAGTAGCTCAAGTAGTTGCTGACACATGCACTAGTGCTACAGATTGTAGATCTGGACAAAGAGTTTGTAGCATGTACAAATTCTTGCAAGAGAGCATTTGGTGGAGTCCTTATGTAGGATGGAAAGGTGGTATTTTATGAGTCTCGGAAACTAAATGAGAACGAGCTTAACTATCCCACACATGATCTTGAGTTGGCAACAATTATGCATGCATTGAATATGTGGAGGCACTATCTTCTTGGCAGGCAGTTTGTGCTTATGATTTATCACATTGGGTTGAGGTATTTTTTTGACCAGCTGAATTTGAATGCCAGGAAGGATAGATATGTGGCCATGATCAATGAGTTTGATTTTGAGATCAGGTACATCAAAGGAAAGGAGAACAAAGTGGCATATTCTCTTAGTAGACAGATATAGGTACATCACTTGGCATTTATGAGCTCCTATGGGACGACCTGACAGGATCTTGAGGGGTAGGACAACATGATATTAGATATATGGAGATTGTGCACAGTTTACAACTTGGTACATGCACATGTACAGGTGATAGTACATGTATAGGTGATGGAACAAGTACAAGTATATGTAGTGGTATAGGTACAAATGAAGGTGCATAGGACTTGGATTATTGTCTTGCAATAGATGCATTCGTTAGGTTTTGAGACAAGATATATGTACAAGATAGTAATGAGCTCAAGAAGCTGATATTTAAGGATTTTCATGTGAAACCATATTTAGGTCATCCAGCTTACCAGAAGACACTCACAATGGTGAATAAATATTACGATTTGACAAATCTAAAAAGGGATGTAACAGAGTTTGTGGCGAGATGTTTCGATTGTCAACGAGTGAAGTTAGAGTGCAAACATCCAGATGGGATGCTATAGCCGATCGCCATTGAATAATGGATATGGGAGCTCATTTCCATGGATTTCATCACAGGGTTTCGAAGATAGTGAAGCAGCATGATTCCATCATGGTCATTGTGGACAGGTTAACAAAGGTTGCACACTTCATTCCGGTGAAGTCTACACTTCAGCTAGTGATGTTTTACATGTATTTATTGGAGATGTGGTTAGACTACATGGTGTCTTGAAGAAGATTGTTTTAGACAGGGATGCAAAGTTCACTTCCAAGTTTTGGAAGGAGCTTTTTGTAGGTTTGGGCACAAACTTGGCCTTTAACACAACTAATCACCCGTGGATAGATGGATAGATAAAGAGGGTCAACAAGATAGAGGACATGTTGAGGATGTATGTAATGCATCAGTAAGGAAGTGGGAAGAGTATCTCCCTTTGGTTGAGTTTGCATACAACAAAAATTATTAGGAGCCATTGAGGATGAGTCGTTTTGAGGCATTATATGGGAGGAGTTTTAACACTCCCATTAGTTAGAGTGATCTGGTTAGCATAGTATTGATTAGAGTAGATATGTTGGCAGACATGGAACATGGGATGCAAGTGATCAAAAAGAATACCAAGGTAGCACATGATAGGTAGAAGAGTTATGCAAACCGGAAAAGGTTTTTCAAGGAGTTACAGCTTGGGGAAAAAGTGTACTTGTGCATCAAACCGTACAAGAGCTCCTTACAGATTGGCTCATGTGTCAAGCTGGCACCACGGTTTTGTGGACCCTTTAGTATTGTTGAGAGGATTGGGCCAGTAGCCTATCAAATTTCACTTCCTCCAAAAGTGAAAGTCCATGATGTTTTCCATGTCTCATTGCTTAAGAAGTATGTTAAAGATGTTGATCATGTGATTGATTGGTCTGTATTGCAGGTGGAACCATATGGAGAATTCTAATCAGAGCCTTATTGTATATTGCAGAAAAAGGTGCTCATGCTCCTGAACCAAGAAATAGAGCAAGTTAAAGTGCAATGGAAGCAATTTGGGCTTGATAAAGCAACATGGGAGATGGAGGGTTAGATATGGGCCATGTATCCTTCCTTGTTTTCCATTTGAGGCAAAGCATCTTTGATATGGTGGTTTGGTGATTGCTTATGGTGGTTTAGTATTTTCTTATGATGGTTTGGTATATGCTTCATGGTGGTTTAGTATTTTCTTATGATGGTTTACTATATGATTTATGGTGATTGATATATGATTTATGATAGTTGATATATGCTATATGATGTTAGTATATGGTTGATATATGCGTTGATATATGATTTGGCATATGTTTGGTATATCTATATCTATATATAATAGAATATATATCTAATATCTATCTATATATATAGATAATATATAACATAATATATATAAATAATATATATTGATGTTGTTATATGTACACCCGTGTATGGATGTAAATACTGTAACAAGTTGTGTTATAAAGTTCCACTATGCGGTATGTTGTCATGTTGTCATGATGTTTTTTTCTCTTGAAAAAATATTTCATTGTAACTACTGCATTGAGTTGTGTTATAAATCTCCATGAGTAGTAAGTCTTCTTTCAGCGGGTTGCTGAGGTATATGTGTGATCGAACACCAAGGAGGGTGTCCCCTAAGGGGGAGGGTTCTGTAATGACGTTGGTGAAAATTCCATGTAATAAGTGTTAAAAAAAATAACCACAGATGACTGGAAAACTTATTCCAAGATGAATGTTGGGCAAGACATCCTAGGGGTGTTCATTTGGTTGTTTATGGCTAAGGAATTTGGCAGAGGTAATCACTAAGGCATTAAAAGGAATTTTGGCACATTTATTTATGGAAATAATGGAAATTAGGAGAAAAGGGAGGTGAAAGGTCACATGTTGCATGTGAGGAGGAAAGGAAGGAAACTAATGGAAAATGAAGAAAATAGAGGCCTCATCCATAAAAAGGCTTCTGAGGATTAGTTTAACCTTTTGTTAGATTAGTTTTGGAGCTCTCTCATTATTCTCTCTCTCTTATACTCTTGGATGCTTAGAGATTTCTTGGAGCACTCTTGGAGGGTGTGGTATACTTAGATTCTTGGAGCAAGAAGGAAAAGGAAGAGCATGAAAGCACAAGAAGGCATCGGCATCAAAAACTACATTATATTTTATTGCAGGTACCAAGTTGCATGTATTATTTCTTCACTATTTTTGGCATGCATGACATATGCATGTGGTTTCTTGGTTGTGCTCTGTCATTGGCATGGAGGATTTCTTGGATCGACAGTGGATTACCTAGCCTTATCATTTCCTGAATAGCCATAGTGATTGTGGGTTTACTTTCATTGCTTGTTTTTGGTTGGTTCTCATGTTTCCTTAGCTTGGGTTGAGTTATTAGTCTTGGAAACCCTGGTTGAGCAAGTACTTTAGAAGGCCTACAACAGCTTTGATTGAGTTACTAGACTTGGAAGCCCTGGTTGGACAAACTCTATGGAAGCCTTTGGTGGGTTGAGTTACTAGTCCTGGAGGCCTTGGTTGGATAAATTCTCTAGAAGCCTTGTATAATCTATGGGTTGAGTTACTAGTTCTAGAAGCCTTAGTTGAACAAATGCTCTGGAAGCCCTAGAAGGCTTGGATGGAGACCAATCCGACGATGGTTTTGGTGATGTCCGACTGTGAGGTGGAATCATTTTTTGATGGATTAAGGTGTATGGCCTCTAGAAGCCCTAGATGAGTTTTGATTGATGTGTTCTATGAGATCCCACATTCATACTGGAATATGGCACGAGAGTGAATGACTGAAGAGAGATTTGGCTCAACCATTCTATGGTTGGGTGGAATGTGGTAGTTCGATCTCCGATTGGTTCATTACATTCATTAATAAGAAATCCATTCCCTTGATTTTCATGTGTAAAGGTACTAATTTATTTATGGATTTGATGGCTGATATTTTTACTGTTGTTATGTTCCTATTATGCTGGTTATATGCACATTTTATGACAACAATTACATATGGCTCTCACCATGTTTTTACTTGTATGTGAAGGGACATTGTATATATGACCTAATAGATGATAATGCAACAAATGGCATAAGGGAACAATGGTTCATAGCGATGCTCAGATAAGTATGAGATCCCTACACTTAACTTTATTACTTACACCTGTAGATTACATGTCGATGATAAGTTTGATGAAATGCCTGTCATGGCTAGCATGGATTCAATTAAGGTCTTGAACAAGTATTTTCTTTAGTTCTTTCATTTCCATGTTACTTTACTGATTTGAGGAGATGGATGTGTTCTAGGCATTGTCCTGGGCCATGAGCCTTAGAAAGTGGCTTAGATCCAGGGGTTGCTGGCACAACACGTATAATTTTGGTCGACAATTGCTGGTAAGAAAGCCTATGAGAGTAAATTTAGGTTGCTAGTATCTCCCTTGCCCATAGCATGAGAGAGTCTATGGCCCAAGAGACCTAAAACAACAATGGAACCTAGGGACAGGATGTCTAAGTGGATGACTTCTCTTTTGAAGGTTATGTATGGCGTGTTTCCATCGGTTCCACTTCCTTAATGTGACAAAGGAGGTAAAATCATATCATAGTGGCCTCCCATCGCATGTTTACCCCAGCTGGTCAGTTGCTTGGGTAGATGTGCGAGGAGGGTGTTACACATAGGGAAGTTTACTATGCACATCTTGGCATGAGGAAGATGTATGCTGATATGAGGATGATTTTATTTTTGGCAAACATGAAGTGTCATTGTAGCCCAATTTCTTTCTAGATGTCTTGAATGTTAGCAAGTGGAGGCTAACCATTACCATCCAGCAATACTTTTATAATCACATGAAATTACCATGTCTAAATGGGAAGTCATCTCTATGGATTTTTTTGTAGGCTTTCAACTTAGATCAAAAAGGAAAAAAATCATTTTGGTCACGGTTACTAAGTTGACAAAAAGTGACCATTTTATCCTAGTTAGAGAAACTTATGTTGTCACTAATGCGACACGAGTGTTTATATGTGATGTTATCCAACTACATGGATTACTAACAAATATCATTTATGATATTATCTCTCTATATACATTTAGGTTTTAGACAAGTTTGCAGTCAACCTTAGGTAATCAACTTAACTTAAGCATTACATATCATCCAAAAATAGATGGGAGGACCAAAATAATAAATTCATGTATGGAATACGTACTTAGAATGTATGTTATGGATAACTAAACTCAATGGGAAAGGAAAATACCATTAGTAGACTTCAACTATAATAACAATTACCACATTTCACTCCAGATGCCTCCTTTTCAAGCTTTGTATGGGAGGCCATGTAACAGATCATTGGGTTGAGAAAGGTTGAAAGACATACTAATAGTAGGGTCTAAATTTATACAAGAAATGGAGGATCAGGTGACTCTGATTCAACAAAGGTTAAAGGGACTACAAGATGGACATAAGAGTTATGCCAATACACATAGGACCAATTAGAGTTATGACTGTTAGTGTCAGTCTTTACAGCCTTCCTCCAGTGATCAAATGTGCTCTTACAAAGTGATTTTGAAGTGTCAAGGTCAAATTTTGTCATTTCAAAGAGTTTTCAAGCAAAATTTGGTCACTAGGCATTAGGTCTAGGGTTTGCTTTCACTCCTTCTAAAGTTGTCCAAAGGCCGTCTATGTCATCATTTAGCTGAGTCTATCATCATTCATAGGGTTGTCATTATCATGTCAGTGT
>APFE031705495.1:0-29345 GCA_000404065.3 Pinus taeda | reverse complement strand
TAAAATTACAGGTTTTTTCCGTGTCGCGTCCGCGTACCAAGCGCGGACGTTTTGAAGGGCTACTCGGAATTTTGCAAAATTGGCATTTTTGGAAAGGGCATGCAAAGAGAAAAATTACCAGTACTCGGGAGAAGCTTAATTTTGAGATTTGAGCCTCCAAAAGCTCAAAATACATCAAAAAATGACTTTCTGCCCACTTTTTGAGTTGCAGAAAGTGACCTTGGGAGAAATGGTTTTTGAGGGGGCAAAACAACTCCAAATTCAGAAATTCCACTTGGGATGGAAAGTAGACAGAGATTTCCAATGAGCCATCTTGCACCTGATTTGGACCAGTGGAACCCACTCAAAAGTTGCTGCAAAGGGGCGCGACAGTGAGAGCCAGGGGGCGCGGCAGTGAGAGCCAGCTTTGCCAAAATTGACCTTTTTGGGTCAAAAACACTGTTTTGACTATGGTTGACCATTTTTACTTGTAGATGATGGATAAATGTAATATTTTCATGGCACTTTGATAGATTTTACCTCTCTTTACTCTTCTAGAAGCTTCCTTGATGTAAAAAGTGAATAATTAATGCATGAATTAGTTAGCTAAGTAATAGAGGCAAGTTGTTGAGATGCCTATTATCTAGTGCTTAGTTTGGAATTAGTTCAAACTGCTCCTAGAAGGATGAGCTCGACCCCTAGAGGCAAGGGAAGAGGTTAGCTTGCCTATATTATGCGTTTTCTTAGTCATTTTGAGAGGTTGGAAGGTTGGACTCTTGAGGGAGAAAGTTTTCATTGTATATTGTACATCTATCTTTGCCATTTCAAGAGGAAGAAGGCCAGGGTTTTGCAGACATCCTTGTGGATTCTTGTGGATTGTAGTGTTGATGGTGTGTTCTCTACATGTTATTGTAAGTTTGTTTATGTATTCTACATCTCTCTTTTGCTTCTATTTGGACAGATGAAGTGGTAAAGTTTGAATACATGCTTTGACATGCTCAGCTTTTTAGTTTGTTCAAAATTTATGTTTTCTGCTATCTAGAGAGGATTCAAATGGTTGTTTGCCCTCTTTAGCTCCTTCTCTATCATCCCTGATCATCCATCTCAGATTAAGGCATCAGCGCTCACTCCTACCTTGCCCCAAAGATCCCCCTGCAAAAACTGTGCTCAATCCCCGCACCCTGAATTGCACTCCCTCCAATTGCCACCAAAAAACCAAAAATCTTTAAATCAACCCCCCTTATCAATTTACTAGCCTAAAATCTTTAATCCTAATTGGTCAGCTTATCATATTGAAAGATCTACCGAATCTGACCCGAGAGAGCCTTCTCATACCTCGTAGGGCTAGCTACGAGGTGAAATGGTTTGATGTAGCCTTGAGAGTTTGTCTATCTCAGCCTAGGTGAATTCCAAGCGCTAACAATGACGATGGGGACCAAGATTTTCATTCAAATTAGACCTAGCAAGCGCACTATTCGAATTGGAAAATGGATGTTGTCACACTTATTATATGACCTTTTAGGATCAAGGAGAAAATTGGGCCAATTACCTACTGTCTTATACATCCATCCCACTTACATAGAACTCATGTTGTTTTATTTTTATGTATTTGTTATATAAGACTGTGTTTAATGAATCTCACAAACTCAATTGGAGGGAGTTGTAGGTATCAAACATGGGAATCGTTATGATCGAAGCATTATACATATTGGAACTTAGAGTTTGAAAGCTCAAGCATTTCTTAGTGGACTATGATAAGGTATGGTGGAACAAATATATTTTAGGGCCTACTACCCAGGTGGATGCAAATATTTTACATGAAGATTACACCTCACCTTTTAACCACATGTGACCCCATATTTTAACCTAGATAACTAATTATACTAGCACACTATTTGTATTTTCATTGTGTATTATTGACGAATGCTATGTAATATTATTCATTTCAAATTGGATAGATGGAATTATATATGTAAGATGTTTCATGAACTATGTTTTGTTGATTAAAATATTTGTGATATGATTTATGTGATGTATGGTTTACTTCTACTATGCTAATGTTAATTGAGAAATTTTGGTACGTGAATGTCAAGTCTTATTAAACAATGACTAGGATCACATGTATGTATATATATATATATATATTCTTTTTTGTTATGTATATGTTTTGATAAGAATTAAGTTGTAGCTTGGAATGGAGGTGTGTAATAGTAGATATTTATGCCAACAACTAGTGAATGCCAAGATATCAAATTAGTAATGGTATGATGTATATTGCACCATTATATTTGGTATTAATTTATATGTACTGTTATGACATTGGGTAAGGTGCATATTGTAGGTAACATGACTTCTTGAAAGAATAATTCGATGAATCATATATATATATATATATATATATATATAATATATATATATATATATATATTATTTTTTATGTATATGTTTCAATGAGAATTAAGTTGTAGTTTGGAATGGGGTTGCTAGTAGATATCTATGCCAACAATTGGTGAATGTCAAGATACCAAATTAGTAATGGTATGATGTATATTGCACCATTATCTTTGGTATTAATTTATATGTATTGTCATGACATTTGGTAAGATACATGTTGTAGGAAAGCATATAGGACTAGCACCATAATGTAGTCCACCTTAGGGTTTTGACCCTAGTTATTTGAGGTGGGGTGAATGAATTTCTCACCATGTAACCTCCAAACCATGAGTCATAGAGGTTTGTGATGGCATGCTCCCTTAGACATTTGATTATGATTTCTGCTTCCTATTGGGAAATTTAGGTCGATATAGTTGATGCTTTTACCATTTGGTTTTATCCATTGTTAGATAGGTATAAATAATGCCATGGTATATTGAAGTAGAATATAGATAGGAAGGGAGAAAAATTAGGTTAGACTAGAATATGGGAGGATATAAGTTAATTGTGAACTATATATGGGAGATGATTTTTTCATATTCTTTTACTTAATTTTGGTTACTACACCTTTTTGATTGCTTTTATTATGTCTAGTTGTAATTTCACTCTCAAACCATTGTATCCTATTAATTCCAACTTCAGGGCGAAGTTTTTCTGAAGGAGGGGTGTATTTAATGCCAAATCCTTTATCCTATTATGCTAGATTAGGTTTTTAACCTAACTATTGTGATATTTCTTGATGTGGTAGGTCTTTGTTAGTTTTACTAAAATATGTATGAGGTATGTGAATGCTAGCGACACGTCGACACCTTTCATGGATATGCTAGGATTCTATGGCCTATTATGCTAGATGATTAGTTAATGGTTAAGCTTGATTATTAAGTTTTTAAGAAATTAGTTTAAAAAGCTATTAGATTTGGGACTTATTAGGCCCAACATTTCACATTGGGGTGTGCTAGTGATTTTTGTCAAGAAGAACAATGGTTCCTTAAGATTGTGCATAGAATACAGAACTTGGCTCTATTCATATTAAATAATAGGAACCCCGTACCCCAAATAGATGATATATTTGATCAAATGAAAATAGTAACACTTTTCTCGAAAATAAATATGTGATTTAGATGTCATCAGTTAAGAATTAGGGAGGTGACATCCTAAAAAATTATTTTTCTGACTTGTTTTGGGAATTGTGAGTTTAAGGTAGTGTTTTTTTGGCTTAACCAATGCAACATTATCATTCATGAGCCTCACTAATGGATCATTCATGAAGAATATGCACTAATTCATGCAATTCTTTCTAGAAAATGTTCTCATGTATTCCAAGAATGAAAAGGAGGATGAATTGCACTTAATGATTGTGTGTGCCTACTTAATGCAGGAAACATTGTATGGAAATCTGTCAAAATTATGTTTATTTCAGAAGGAGATTCATGATATCAGCCACATCATTCCAAAAAAATGGATTTTGGTGGACTGGGAAAATTTAAAGGCCATAATAGATTGGCCGGTACTGAAAAATGTTGATGAGGTCCATAGCTCTATGGGGTTAGCACGTTATTATAAGAGATTCTTGGAAGGATTTTCAAAGGTTTCAAAACCCATAACAACATTATAATAAAAGGGATTTAGTTATGAATGGAGTAATGAATGCAAGACTACTCATTGAGCTGAAGATATTACTAACTAGTGCTTTGATACTTTGAGTGTCAGACATGGAGAAGGACTTCATAGTTTGCACATATGGATTGAAGAAAGGATTGAGATATATGTCAATGCATGAAGAAAAAGTAATATAGTATGCATATAAGAAATTGAAGGAAATTGAAGAGTTGTATGCTACCCATGACTTAGAGTTAGTAGTGAGAATTCTAGCCTTAAAACATTGGAGGCATTACCTTGTGAGGAGAAGATTTAAGCTAAAGAATGGCTAGGATAGATTGAACCATCTCTTCACCCAAAGGGATTTGAATACTATAAAGAGGTGTTAGAGTGAATTCGTGAGTGAGTATGATCTCTAGATTTCATACATCAAGGGATTGCTAATTGTGGTGGTTGATGCACTTAGCTAAAAACACAGGTCTTCTCTCAGGTACCCTTGGGAGTCAATTTAAGGGAGAACATTATAGAAAAATTCCTTGGAGATAATTGGTAGATAAATTTTATATCCATGGTCCTGAGTGGGAAGAATATAAAAACAAAGTTCAGGGGCTATACCCTTAAGCTAGATGGGGTATTGATATTTTAGTGAAGAATGTACATCCCTAAGGAATATAATATATGAGGAATCATCCTTGAGCAGTCAAGTTGGGTGCTTTACTATGCATATATTGGTGTGAAGAAGATGTACACTGACATGAAGAAGCTTTTCTTTGGGTAGACATGAAGTGTGATGTAGTCCAATTTCTTACTAGATTTCTTGAATTTCAGTTAGTTAAATCTGACCATCACCACCCAACAAGACTCCTACGATCACATGATATTCCTATCTCTAAATGGGAGGGAATATATATGGGTATTTTTATAGGTTCTCCACTCATGTTAGAAAGGCACAAAACCATGTTGGTCATAGTTGATAAATTCACCAAAAGTCTCCATTTTATCTCACGTAGAGAGACTTATCATTGTCACTGATGTGGCACGAATATTTATAAGTGACAATATCCAAATACATAGAGTACCTACCAAGGTCATTTTTCTAGAGCCTCTCAATTTACATCTAGGTTATAGAAAAGTTTCCTCTTAGCCTTGGGTACTTAGATGAGCCTGAATTCTACATATCATCCAAAAATAAATGGGAAGACCAAAAGAGTAAATTCAAGTATGTAAGACACACTTAGAATGTGTTTTATGGATACCTATACTCAATGGGAGAAATAAATACCATTAGTAGATTTCACCTATAATAAAAGTTACCAAATTTCGATTGCAATTCCTCCTTATCAAGGTCTATATGTGAGGCCATACAAGACACTATTGAGTTGGGAAAGGTTGGAGGAAAAATTAATAATAGAGCTTGAATTGGTACAAGAAATGGAGGAGCAAGTGATTCATATTCAAAAAGGTTAAGGGAAGCGCGGGATATAAAGAAGAGTTATGCCAATGCACATATGACTAATCAAATTTATGAAGTCAGTGACTAGGATTTCATTTGAATTCATCCCAAGAAGAGAACCATTATGATCAGAAAAGGGATCAAGTTGTCACATCGATTTATAGGACCTTTTAGGATCAAAGAGAAATTTGGACTAGTTTCTTATCATCTTGTACAACCATCCCTCTTGCATAGAACTTGTGATATTTTTCATGTATCTTTTCTATGACATTATGTTTTTTATGAATCTTACAAACTTAATCTAAGGGAATTACAGTTTTCAAATATGGGAACCATTATGCACATTGGACCTTAGAGTTTGACAACTCAAGTGTTGCCTAATGGAACAAATTAAGGTCTAGTGGGACAAGTATATCCTAAAGTCCACTACCCAGGAGGATGTATATACTTTACAACAAGACTACCCCGAACTTTTTGACTACATGTGACACCATATTTTAACCTAGACAACCACTTATACTGAGGTGCTATTTGTATTTTCTTGGTGTATTATTGTTAATCACTATGTAAAATTACTACATTTGAAATTCGAGAGATGGACTTACTTATGTAAAACAATCCATGAACTATGTTTTGTTGATTAAAATATGTGATATATGATTTATCTGATGTATGGTTTACTTCGAGCATGCGGATGTTAATTGAGAAATTTTTGTATGTGGATACCAAGTCTTATAATATTATTATTAGGATCAAATGAGTGTGTGTGTGTATGTGTGTAATGGATGAGAATTAACTTGTAGCTTAGAATGAGGTTTTGTAATAGCTAGATGTATTTGCCAACATCTCGCCGATACCAAGAGATCGAATGAGTAATGGTATGACATATATTGTTCTATTGGTTTTTGTAGTTATTTATATGCATTGTTATGTAATTAGGTAAGGTGCATATTGTAGGTAACATTAGTTCTCGATCGAATATTTCGATGACAAACATCCAAAACCAGCATTGTAATGTGTTCCATTTTATGTGTTTAACCCTAGATCTTTGAGGATGGTGGAGGAATTTCTCACCATGGAACCTCTAAACCTAGATTCATGAGAGATCTATGATGGCACATTCCCTTATAGATATGATGCTGATTTTCACATGGGGGATTCACTCAGTGAACCTTTGAAATATCACATGTGTTCATGGCATATTAAACAATACCCTTAATTTGACTACATATTGGAAAATACCTCTAAAAGTCACATTATTTAACCCCCTACCAATATGAACCCAATAAAAATTTCGAATTTAAAATACCCTTACTTTTACTAGATATTGTAGGTATCCATTTTTTCATTAACTTTGAGATCCATTTTTTAGCTTTTCCAATATAATAATCCTTTACCCCCTATATATCCCCCAATATATTAGGTCATTGTTTCCTCAATATATATCCCCCAATATGAACCCACGTGGTATGATATTGCTCCCCAGTGAAGCCCCTGTGGATTTCTAGTTTCCTATTGGGAAAGTTAGGTCAATATAGTCGATGTTTTCTCTAGTCTAGTTTTATCTACGGTTATATAGGTATAGCCAATGCTATAGTATATTGAAGCAAATGACAAATATGAATGGAGCCAAAGAAGATTAGGGAGGATGAGAGGATATAGGTTAGTTGTAACTCATTGTTTTGTTATGTGTAATTGTCATTTTACTTCCTAACTATTGTATCCTCTTAATTCCAACATTGGGATGACTTTTTTTTAAGAAGTGGTATATGTAATTCCAACTCCTTTATCTTATTATTCTACATTAGGTTGTTAATCTAACTGTCGTGATATTTTTTGATGTGATAGGGCTTTGTTAGTGTTATTAGTATATGTACAAAGCATTCATATGCTAGTTGCATACCCACACCTCACACGAATATGCTAGT
The DNA here is from genome assembly GCA_000404065.3 of Pinus taeda. Taxonomy (NCBI): domain Eukaryota; kingdom Viridiplantae; phylum Streptophyta; class Pinopsida; order Pinales; family Pinaceae; genus Pinus; species Pinus taeda. The sequence goes on along the minus strand of APFE031705495.1, from coordinate 21,953 downwards.
ATTCTATGGCCTATAATGCTAGATTATTAGTTAATGTTAAAGCTTGATTAATGATTAAGTTATTGTTAACCACAAGTTTGATTAATGGTTAAGATTAATTGACAATCAAATAATGATTAAACTGTAATCCTGATTAATAATTGAATAATGAATTATATTTTATCATGACTTATTTAATATTTATATTAAATAGGACTCTTATGAATCCATTGATTTGACTAACCTTTAAAATATTTTATTATTTTATTTCACTTATTAAGGAGTAGGGGGTTGAATCTACCACCAAAGGCATTATTTGGGGATGGTTAGGTGGGTGGGAAGGATAAGGTTGGGGTGAGATCGAGGAAAGTGGTAGGTGGCATTTATTGATGGAGGAAGATAAGTATGAAGAGGGAGATTGAGGTGGGAGACTTTTTTTTTATGAGTTTTGGGTAGGTAATCATTTTTTTCACAAATAAATGAGCACAAGGAGGGCTAAGAGAAGTTGAAAATAAGTTTTGGATGCCAAAGAGGGTTTTGAGTGGGACCTTGTGAAGGGTTGGAATGAGAACTTATGCACACTACAACTGTAATCCAAACTTGTAATAAGAGGGCTAGGGAAATTGTGGAAGTTCACTAGCCTAGGAATTTGAATATGTTGATGGCATATACAATTGAGTTATCCTAGGAGGAGAACCTCAACCAAGCCACCGTAATCAAGTACTTTTCTTGTTATTTGTTATTTGTTAACCAAGGCATCATAATCAAATATTTTTCTTGTTATTTGTAAAAATTATAAGAACAATTATAAATAAAATTATTTCACTCAAAGTATATTGTTTAAAATATTCTTGTTGTAGTCATGATAATTATGTTACAGAAAAAATGGGGAAAAAATAAACTATGCACTTCAAATAAACCATTTTTTTAATGTTATGTTGAGTAGTTGTTATTTTTTCCAAACTCAAAAGATAATTTTTTTCAATATATCTTTTACAAAATATGAATATGATTTTTTAAAAATATTTTTGTTTTATAAACTTGAGTTAAAATTGTGGAATGTTAAATTTTTTAGTGGAATCACATTAATTCTTTTATAAAGATGACTAGATTTACAAATGATTTTGATGGCATAGTTTAATTATTAATTTTTATCTTTTTGGTTGTGATATAAATTTGGGTGCTATTGTGACTTATTGTTATTTAAAATGGACTTTTGCAATGAGGGTGGGAATAAGCAATGAGGGGTCGAGGTAGAGGGGTTGAGAGGCAAGAGAAAGGCCTAACAAGAGGGGGAAGCTAATAATCCTGGAAGAGGAACTAGGAAGAACACCACGGATCAACATGGGAGAAATAAAGCTTCTAAGGGGAAGTAAGTGAAATCAAGACATAATTAAATTGCCTAGATAAACATAACCCAACAAAGGAAGAGAAACTTAGATTCTAGGAAAACTCACAAAGTAAGAAAACTAGAAGAGACAAAAGGTAGGGTTGAGGCAAAATTGTAGGGCACAAGCTCAAAGAAACCAAATCACATTATGGTGGATCACACATGATATCGAAATAGATTGGGGCAATCGATTTGTACAATCATAATCACTCCCTATGATATGAGTCACTCCATGGATTAACATTGTAATACCAAAAATGCCTACCTTGTTCATCATTTGCCATGGATGATTGGTTATAATAGTAGAAGGCACTCTCTGCTCAACAAGTTGTCCCCTTCTTGCTACTTCCCTACATAATTAGCTAGTTGCAACCTATATCCTTCCATGATGATCAACCCTCTTCCCGAGTGTGCAAACCTCTCTACCCTAATATCTTCCCTATTCTCCACATGCTCTGCATTGTACTTACAAGAATTAAGTTGCCAAATTGTGATGAGGTGGCCAAGTGGAGGCAACTTAGGCTCCTTCTATTGTGATCTTGTGCCATCATCCTAAGATTGCTTAATTATTTAGATAATAAGAAATATAAAATTTTGTTATAATATTGATAAGTATATAATAATTTTTTTTTTTAATTTAAACAATATAATTTATAAAATTTTCCAAGATCTTAAATAAATAAATATGCAATTTTAAACAAGAAAGAATAATAAGCTCTAAAAATATATGTATAAACCTTAAAATCAAATGATAATGTAAATAAATTAATATTATTATAATAAAATTTAACATAAAGAATCAATACAACTTTAAATCCCTGTATTAATTACATCTAAGTTTCGAATAGATTGTTCCACTTTCATACAATTAACGAATAGGTTGACTGTTGAAGTTCGCAATCTTTCTCCGAACCAAAGCCATCGGATTCGGGATCTCGAATCGAGAGAATATCGAATTCTAAATAATAGCCACCAGGATTCATTGCTTTTGACTTGAACATCGTCAATAAACCAGATAAGTATCAAAATAACATAGTGTCACGTAACAACCCGCAAGTAGGTTATGCAACGTGCTAGATATGCCGTTACATATTGGAGATCCATTGGGTTTCCCCGCGAGCTCCTGCACTCTCCCAGGCACTCCTCCATCGACCTCAACTATAAAGACGGAACGAGAGGTACTTCCCATTTCTTTTAATTCTGCGAGCGCCTCTACTCTCCCAGGTTCTCCACGATCGATCTCAAATACACGGAAAAAAAACGAGGTACTTCTTTCCTGTTTTTAATTTTTAGGTCAGAGTTTTGTTATTTGGATTTTTTTTTGGTATAATTTTTCTATATTCTGCTAAAATTTATTGAAATCATAAAGTTGTTGGGTAATTTTTGAATAATCCAAATGTTAGTGTATTGTTCACATGTTGAATAATACACTAACATTGATGTCCATATGAAAAAAACCATCTGCCAGATTACATAAGTCACCAGCTATACGTAGTTCATCAATTTAATTAATCCACACAAATAATTTTTTTATACCTCACAGCTTCAACTATAAAACCTGGCCATAGGCATCTCGATAATCTCCTTAACCCAACCTTCCAGGCCATTCACACTCTATGTTGGCCACACACAACGCTTACAGTTTTTTTTTTCCTCATTCTCTGAACCTTAAAAAAATTTCCACACCAAATAAAAATAACCAATCGTGGGGCACAACCTTGCATCCCGAGTCAAGATCATCTTGGGTGCTTGGTCAACATTGACATTGATATCTTATTCCCTCTTATAATTAATGCAGAGATTCTCCATGCAATCAAGATAATAACGCCACGCAATTTCTTCAAGCTTTTCATGGAGTCTCGCTACATTGTAGACTGCGGCTCTTCGTAGTTGCAGATATGGCCGTTCCTCATCTTGGCAAATTTCTCCATCGTAGGATCTAAGCGAATTGATATCCATCTGCAATATCTCAGAAAAGTCTTCACGCTCTTTTTCTCTTCCAACTGCGTCGAGGGTGTCTGTCCAACTGAGAGCAAGGGATGGGATTTCCCTTCTTCCAGTGCACAGAGCATGTCACACACGCATTGCGCATAACACAGTAGCCATTCGCACGCAACTTTGTTCTAGAAATGCCTCGCTGCAACGTCTATCTGACAATGGCTTCTGCACAGGGGCAACTTCTTGCATATAAATTAAGACGTGGGTCATCGCTGTCTCCTTCTACACCACGTGAAGCAACTCTCAAAACAAATAGAAGATCACAAATGCAAACTTCCAGCACAAAAGAAACGCCATCGAAAAATCTTAGTTTCCCTCATATCATGATCACACACCACAGACAGCGTATGTCTCTATTCAGCCGGTTGACCTACAAAGGCGCTCACAATCTTCTTTGCGATATCTGCATCGATCTAGTGTTTTCAGCTCATGTGCATTAGCCGCACCATCGATTTGGGCCTATTTCCTCTTTCAAGATGCAGATTGGCACTGGCACACTGATCAATATCTCTCTGCACCACTCAAATCCTCTTCTTCTGCGCAGTTGCATGGATGCCCAATGCTCGACTCTCTGTCAGTGGTAGATCCACACCACATATGTCTTCTTCACAACTCACATAAAACTGCTGATCACAAAACCATATACGAACATAGTCATTCCCTCGCACCCTGGTGCTTGGCACACTTAGAATGAAAACAAATAGACTTATTTATAGGTTTTTTTCTAACCAAATACAACTCAGATAAAACCACGGGTCACAAAACCATATGTCTGAACATTCTCCACATTAATCCTAACATAATTAAAATTGAAATGAGGTTTCCTACTTATAAGGTTAACATGTAATAAATGTTCTAGCTTAGTTTCTTTTGAGTTCACTGTCACTCAAATTTTAGATTCTATCCCTAATTTCTTTTTGTAGTAGTTTAATTACTATGAATAATCAAAATTTCCAATTTGTATTTTCTCTTCAAGTAATTAAGTTGTCATGATTATTATCCAATATTTATATAATGATATGGTTTTGTGTTTTCTTTGCAGAGACTTTGATGGTTGAAATTAAAATTGAGATGGGAAATACATTGATGAAAAACTTCTTGTTATTTATTTTAGTTTTGGTTTTATTCCCTGTAGTAAATGGTCGAATTGGTGATGGTTTCTATCCAGAATATCATGATGGAAGTGTTCTCACTAATGAGGATAAAATTTCTTATCAAAAAGATGCCAAAGATCTTGTGCAACATACTAAGAACTCTTTAAACCCAAGCCTTAGTAACGCCTCTCCAAATCTTCCACTCACTTTCACTGCCACATCCCTAAACCTAAGCCTTCGTAAAGTACCAACTGGTCCCAACCCTAGAATCTCTCCAACACCTCCTTTCCCACCATAATCAAGACTCTATGTTTGCACTACCTCCAATTATCGTAAAACTTTAAACACAAATCACCACAAAGCCTCTTTAGTCCTAATTCTATCTCATTCCACTATCCACACAAATTTCACAATAAAATGCTCCATGAATTAAATCCTTCACTTCATTCATAGAAAATACCATGAAAGAATATAGCTATGTTCTAAAAGCATGTTCTTCTGTCTCATTCCCCTATCTACAAAATTGTCTCAATAAAGTGTTTTATGGACTAAATCCTTCACTTCATTCATAGAAAATACTATGAAAAAATGTAACTATGTTTTGACCACATGTTCTTAAACTTGCAAAAGTCTAATAACATGCGGTTTGATTCCATTATGTTTATGTGGTTAGTTTTTATTTTGAATAATAATATATAAATATTTTTCTCCATCATTTATAACACATTATGGTTCACTTTTAGTTTTAAAATGTTTGATGTAATATTGACTAGTTTAATGAGATGTACTATTCCTTTAATATAATCATGTGATTATTTTTTTATATATTTATGTTTTCATTAATTTATTCACTTTAACCAATATTATAAAAGATTATTTATATATAATATCTCAATGTGTAATTGCTTTTTTTAAACTATTATTATTTTATGTTTAATTGTAAATATTGAAGTTGCAAATATTGATCATGGGATAAGATTAAATTTGATTGATTTATGTAAATAAATTTATAATAATTAATAAACGTTTTCTTTTGTCTTTGAAATATTATGGGAAACAACAAGTAAGTATTTTGAGATTTTTTTTATTCGAAAGAATTGTTAAAGTGGTTGGGTCTAAGTCGTAGACAAAAAGAGGAAAGTCACAGTGGTCATAGTTGTAACTTTTTATATTTCTCCAAGATTCCCATGAGAAATAATGCTACCTAAAAACAACATAAAAATAGTTGTGACCTTCCAGAATTCACCAAGATTCCCAGTGGAAATATTGCTACCTAAAAACAACCTAAAATTGAGACAACATAACTGGAGAGAAATGTTATGCTGAGTGGAAAGATAAATAAATACATAACTAGAGAAGTGCATGCTTATAAAGGGAAAACGAAATTATTTTTTCCTATTTTGTAAAAAAATCCTAGGTAAATTAAAAAGTAGGCAAACCTTAAAAATAGGAGGCTGCTAAAAATCTGTTGGGAAGGAAGAAACAAATAGCACTAAGTGAAAACAGTTGGGATGAGATAGTGAGGAAGAGAGAGAAAAAGGGGGAGAAAGAAGTCTAAATTCAAGGGGAAGGGGAGTTGTTTGGAGTGAAACTTGTTGTTTGGATGGAATTTGTTGGTTCCTATTATATTTCACAAAATCTAAACCATTCACATAAATAAATTGTTGTGTTATTGTGGTGCTAATACTATTAATTTTAGTATAGACATAGTTAATTTAGAGATTAGTTTAATAATGTTTCATTGAATTGCATTATTAATTAATAATAACAGTTACTTCCATATAAAAAAGGACTATAACCTACATTGTATCTCATAATTTCAGTAGAATGACAACAATAAATTAATTATGGACATTACCGTTAGTAGGAAACATGAAATATATAGGTTATAGATGATTTACTTGTATAAGTTATTATGTGGTTTAATTAATGAGCTATATCAATTGGCTAGCGTTCATGTAAATTGTTGATTTACTCATGTAACATTTGAATGCATGCAACGTCTACTTGATTAATTATCTTAGAGATTTTATTTTAGTAAAAGTTATATGATTTTGTAAATGTGTACTCTATAATTATTAATATTAAAAGAAAAATAAAAAACACTAAGTAATTTTTTGAACAAGAGATAGGTTTTTTAAAAGAGAAAAATATATCAAATTATCAATGTCAAAAAATTGTAATCTAATAAAATATTGAGAATATTCATCATAAAAATAAGTTTTATAAAGCAAATGAGTAGAACAACCCTAAACAATATTATCAACATTAAAGTAAAGGAGAACGAAAAAAAAATTCTATTAGTTCCTACTCTATTTCCCAAAATTTAAACCATTCAGATAAATAAATTATTGTGTTATTATGATGTTGATACTATTTAATTTTAGTATGGATATAGTTAATTTAGAGATTAGTTAAATTAATGTTTCCCTAAATTGCATTATTAATTAATGATATCAGTTATTTCCATACAAAATGACTCTAACCTATATTGTATCTCATAATTTCACTAGAATGGTAACAATAAATTATTTATGGACATTAAAGTCAATAGGAAACATGAAATATAAATGTTATAGATGATTTACTTGTACAAGTTACTATGTGGCCATTTGATTTAATGAGCTATATTGGTTAGCATTCCTATAAGTTGTTGATTTCCTCATGTAACATTTGAAGGCATGTAATGTTTATTTGATTAGTTATTTTAGAGATTTTATTTTGGTAAAAGTTATAGGATTTTTTAAATATGTACTCCATAACTATTAATGTTAAAAAAAACTAGTAATCTTTTGAACAATAAGTCATATATATATGTAATACCAAAAAATTATAATTCTAGAAATGTTGAGAATATTTTTCACAAAATTAAATTATATATATATCAAAGTAATGCCAAAAAAATTATAATTCTAGAAATATGGAGAATATTCTTTACAAAATTAAAATATATATATATATAATATGTCAAAAAAAAATTGTAATTCCAAAAATGTTGAGCATATTATTCACAAAATTAAGTTTTATCGAACAAATGAGTAAAACACCAATAGGCAATATTATCAATATTAAAGTAGAGGAGAACTACAGAAGGCATATCGAAAACAAAACCATTGATGAAATATATGTAAATATAAGAACGTATGTTAGAGTTGAGAAACCTATTTTACACAAACAGAAATATATTATAACACACGACGTAGTAAAAAAGAGTTTTACTGAGCATAGTCTGTGTTAACGTCATTAAACTTTTTCAACCATACGGAGTTCAAGTGGAAAATATTATACCAATGGCATCACCCATGTATGAGTGTGCTAAATGCTAGATAAGAATTATCGCCATAATTGTCATGAATTAGCTCTATTTTCATGACCGCGTAACCCTGTCGAACTATTAATTGTATTAATAAAGACTCATACCTGCGAAAATTAGAGTATATTGGTGATGGAAGCTTCTAAACAAATTAAAGGAAGCTTAGAAGTTAGCCTGTAACAGATAGCGACTGAACTTTGTTAATTTGCAATAGAATGCTTAAGTAAATATTTCAAAGCTACACTCAGGAAACTCAAAGTTACCTGTAGAGACTTCTCAGGATGGCAGCCACAAGAGACAAGTGGGAGATGAAAAAGAGCTAATAATCCTAAAAATTGAGATATAATGAAATAATTATGTGAAAAAAGAAAGGAAGGTTTCCTAAAGTAGTCAACCTTTTTAACCATATACATCAAAAAGAAATCTCAGGTCGTGTAGTGAGTCTGAGACTCAGCAGAGACGAAAAATAGGTAAGCAAGAATCCTTAACATCTATTTATAAATCTAATCCTTCCTTCATAAGATAGAATTTCTGAGTGTGAAAAGAATAGGCAAGTGAAACAAACCCTTTGAATTAAAGTATCAATCACTTTAAAACAAGTTTAATGAAGTGTAAGATAAAAATCACAGTTTGAAATAAATGAAGGAGTTGCAGCTCACAGGTGTGTACGACACCTAGGAGACTGCACTCAAACAAAGAGGAGACTCTCTCTCACGTTCACTCTACATACATCAAAATGAATATTACAATATTAAATACATCACTGAAAAATAGGTAGTTGTAAACAACCTCCTAAAGTCTATGAACTAATCCTAAACTAAGGAGATACGTTACAACCATTTCTCCATTATTTTTAACTCCCCCCCTTAATGGAGAAAGGGTTATTTTGCACTCTTGACATCCCTCTAAATAACTCAAACTTTACCCGCCCTAGAGGCTTAGTAAAAATATCAGCTAAATTATCACAAGTGTTACAATACTCCACACATATTTCTTTTGACTGTATATTTTCTCGAACAAAATGATACCAAGATCTGCCAACTGCCAAAACAATGAACAGATGAGGTAAAGCAGCAGCGACAACGTTTATGGTGGACAGTAAAATAGATGTTTGTTTAAGTTAGTGTGGTTTGTGGAATAGACTCCCTAGCATGTTATAAACAAGTCCAGTTGTTGTAATGGTCATTGTATATACCCAGAAACTCCAAAATGTTGAATGAAATGTAAAAGGTATCTGAAAGTTCGTGGTGATCTTAAAACCACTTTGTAATGGTTTATGGTCAGCCTGAAACCATCTTTTGTCACTGTAATGTGATGGTTGGTGGTGAGCCAAAAACCATCTATAGAGTCTTAGTGGCTATAGAATTTGCCTGGAGGTGGCACATTTAAGTTCTGGATTTGTCCGGTGGTGGCAGATAGGACTTGCCCGGAGGTGGCACATTTATGTTCCGGATTTGCCCGGTGGTGGCGAATCGGACTTGCCCGGTGGTGGCATATTGAAGTTGGAAAATTCTGCCACCGGGCAAATCTGCCAACTTCAACATGCCACCACCGGGCAAGTCTCATCCGCCACCACCGGGCAAATCCGGAACATAAATGTGCCACCTCCGGGAAAGTCCGATCTGCCACCACTGGACAAATCCGGAACTTAAATGTGCCACCTCTGGGCAAATTCTGTAGCCACTAAGACTCTATAGATGGTTTTTGGCTCACCACCAACCATCACATTACAGTGACAAAAGATGGTTTCAGGCTGACCATAAGCCATTACAAAGTGGTTTTAAGATCACCACGAACTTTCAGATACCTTTTACATTTCATTCAACATTTTGGAGTTTCTGGGTACATACAATGACCGTTACAACAACTGGACTTGTTTATAACATGCTAGGGAGTCTATTCCACAAACCACACTAACTTAAACAAACATCTATTTTGTTGTCCACCATAAACGTTGTCGCTGCTGCTTTACCTCATCTGTTCATTGTTCTGGCAGTTGGCAGATCTTGGTATCATTTTGTTTGAGAAAAGATACAGTCAAAAGAAATATGTGTGGGGTATTGTAACACTTGTGATAATTTAGCTGATATTTTTACTAAGCCTCTAGGGCGAGTAAAGTTTGAGTTATTTAGAGGGATGTTAGGAGTGCAAAATAACCATTTCTCCATTAAGGGGGGGAGTTAAAAATAATGGAGAAATGGTTATATGGTTGTAACGTATCTCCTTAGTTTAGGATTAGTTCCTAGACTTTAGGAGGTTGTTTTCAACTACCTATTTTTCAGCGATGTATTTAATATTGTAATATTCATTTTGATGTAATGTAGAGTGAACGTGAGAGAGAGTCTCCTCTTTGTTTGAGTGCAGTCTCCCAGGTGCCGTACACACCTGTGAGCTGCAACTCCTTCATTTAATTCAAAGTGTGATTTTTATCTTACACTTCATTAAACTTGTTTTGAAATGATTGATACTTTAATTCAAAGGGTTTGTTTCACTTGCCTATTCTTTTCACACTCAGAAATTCTATCTTATGAAGGAAGGATTAGAATCTGCCAACTTCAATATGCCACCACCGGGCAAGTCCGATCTACCACCACTGGGAAAATCTGCCAACTTCAATATGCCACCACTGGGCAAGTCCAATCCGCCACCACCGGGCAAATCCGGAACATAAATGTGCCACCTCCGGGCAATTCTGATCTGCCACCACTGGACAAATCCAGAACTTAAATGTGCCACCTTTGGGCAAATTCTGTAGCCACTAAGACTCTATAGATGGTTTCTGGCTCACCACCAACCATTACATTACAGTGACAAAAGATGGTTTCAGGCTGACCATAAACCATTACAAAGTGGTTTTAAGATCACCACGAACTTTCAGATACCTTTTACATTTCATTCAACATTTTGGAGTTTCTGGGTACATACAATGACCGTTACAACAACTGGACTTGTTTATAACATGCTAGGGAGTCTATTCCAGAAACCACACTAACTTAAACAAACATCTATTTTGTTGTCCACCATAAACGTTGTCGTTGTTGCTTTACCTCATCTGTTCATTGTTCTGGCAGTTGGCAGATCTTGGTATCATTTTGTTCGAGAAAAGATAAAGTCAAAAGAAATATGTGTGGAGTATTGTAACACTTGTGATAATTTAGCTCATATTTTTACTAAGCCTCTAGGGTGAATAAAGTTTGAGTTATTTAGAGGGATGTTAGGAGTGCAAAATAACCCTTTCTCCATTAAGGGGGGGAGTTAAAAATAATGGAGAAATGGTTATATGGTTGTAACGCATCTCCTTAGTTTAGGATTAGTTCATAGACTTTAGGAGGTTGTTTTCAACTACCTATTTTTCAGTGATGTATTTAATATTGTAATATTCATTTTGATGTAATGTAGAGTGAACGTGAGAGAGAGTCTCCTCTTTGTTTGAGTGCAGTCTCCCAGGTGCTGCACACACCTGTGAGCTGCAACTCCTTCATTTAATTCAAAGTGTGATTTTTATCTTACACTTCATTAAACTTGCTTTGAAGTGATTGATACTTTAATTCAAAGGGTTTGTTTCACTTGCATGTTCTTTTCACACTTAGAAATTCTATCTTATGAAGGAAGGATTAGAATCTGCCAACTTCAATATGCCACCACCGGGCAAGTCCGATCTACCACCACTGGGCAAATCTGCCAACTTCAATATGCCACCACCGGGCAAATCTGCCAACTTCAATATGCCACCACCGAGAAAGTCCGATCCGCCACCACCAGGTAAATCCGAAACATAAATGTGCCACCTTCGGGCAAGTCCGATCTACCACCACTGGACAAATTCGGAACTTAAATGTGCCACCTCCGGGCAAATTCTATAGCCACTAAGACTCTATAGATGGTTTCTGGCTCACCACCAACCATCACATTATAGTGACAAAAGATGGTTTCAAGCTGACCATAAACCATTACAAAGTGGTCTTAAGATCACCACGAACTTTCAGATACCTTTTACATTTCATTCAACATTTTGGAGTTTCTGGGTACATACAATGACCATTACAACAACTGGACTTGTTTATAACATGCTAGGGAGTCTATTCCACAAACCACACTAACTTAAACAAACATCTATTTTGCTGTCCACCATAAATGTTGTCGCTGCTGCTTTACCTTATCTGTCCATTGTTCAAATCGTGGGCATCTTTGTCAAATAAATTCTTGGAACTTCCATTAACCTGTCATTTGTTAGAATAGCCAATTCTAACAAAATAACTTCATATTGAAGTGGCTAATCTCAATATGTATATCAATTTAAATTCCAAAAAAATATTTCACCAGAAAAAAACATTTACCCAAGTACACACCAGCAACTATTTAGAGTCTGGAAATGTCATGAATCATAACCAACGATCTGCAATTGGCTGCCTGCTCGGCACACACCACCGGCCCGATCTCCTCCACTACTTCATCCATGTTCGTCACTGCTCTCACCATCGTGCATTACCTTAATCTGCAAAATGTTTAATCCCCTTAATCTAGACAATGGGTATTCCCTGGCAGACAACAGTTCGAACCCCAAAACAATCCCTGTGCAAATTGGGTATTGAATTTGCTGACATGGGCTTATATAGGCCGTTTTTTTTTCCTTCTTTTCGATTTTTTTTTTTTTGGCTCCACCCAACAACTTGATCTACCCCCTCACGTTCAGGCTCCGGACGTGTGAACTGGAATGGCTGGTGTCAGCGTACCACAACATTAAGAGATCGCATATCACATGAATCTTGTCTCCTTTTTTCTTCGCTGTGGAAATTTCAGGGTTCGTTGGGTTCATTTCAAGTCTTTCAATCTCTTTCTTGATCGCTCACTCGAGGCTTCCCCGGGTGCTACCATAAATCTCCATTGCTTGACAGATACTGGCGCATCCAATTCATCAGCTTGACTAGACGAAGAAGAAGAGGGCAGAGAATTCGATGCCTTCCGCAACAGATAATCAAAGAGCCGGTGTCGATCCTCCAGGTCAAGAACACTCAAGGCCTCGCACATCTCCTCCTCCGCCTGAAACTCAATTTGATTTCTCTGCATCTCCTGTATCACTTCAAACAACTCGATCGGCACATTCACGGGCTTGCTCCGTCTGGTCATCATCTGTAAATGCATGGACTTGGTGCTATCCACATTCTCAATCACAGACAGGGCCACTTTGACTTCCCACAGACGACGTTGCGATCCAAAGACGGATTCAATTATGCGCACCACCAATCCCCTTCCACAAAATTACACTGGGTCATCCAATGCACCACCGTTCACCAGCTCTGTGGCTCGAAACACACGCATATGCAACAATGCCCACGGAAATCCGCCTAGGCAGATCCACAAGCCCTTCTCAACGGCCAGGCTTCAAATCTGTAATCAGGCTCGTCGATTACCAAAAGTCGATCCGCCAAACGAAATCCAATGCAATCAGAGTTTTCTGGAGATCCAGAACTGCAAACAAAACTAAAACAAAACTCTTGATGGACAAACTAAAACAAATTATACTTTCTCTTTATTTTCCCTGAACCTAGGAGGGGCCAAGCCCAGGAGGGGTAGGCCCTCACAGGCTCTGATACCAAGATAAAAATCACACTTTGAATTAAATGAAGGAGTTGCAGCTCACAGGTGTGTACGGCACCTGGGAGACTGCACTCAAACAAAGAGGAGGCTCTCTCTCACGTTCACTCTACATTACATCAAAATGAATATTACAATATTAAATACATCACTGAAAAATAGGTAGTTGTAAACAACCTCCTAAAGTCTAGGAACTAATCCTAAACTAAGGAGATACGTTACAACCATATAACCATTTCTCCATTATTTTTAACTGTGTAGTAATGATGATATACATTTAACAAGTATATATGCAAAGCGGTAGCCAAACTTTAATGCAAAGTACACGCAAAGGGGTAATGCGCTAGCAGATGTTCTCCCCTGGGGATTCAAAATAGGATGCGGGCCTGCAATGCCTCGACAATGCACCCAACACCCGAAGAAACCATCTAGAATAAAATAAAAAGAACAATATGTAACATATTCAAAACCGGAATGAGATTTAACAAAGGGGGGCAGAGAATGGAAGTGAAGAAGTCCATACCTGGCAGGGAGAGTGTGTATTCATGGTTGAACATAACATTTAACAGAGTATAATGTACTACTAAGGACATTCTGAAATATGAGATGGAATATAGGGCCAGATCATTCTGAAATATGAGATGGAATATAGGGTTAGATCAGTTGTTCAACTGCAGGTTTATTTTACTAAAAGAGGAGATGTATAAGTCTATCTGTCTTTTTATGGAGATTACATGTGCTCAAAGGAAAGATAACAACTTAAAGGGTGGAGTATGAAGGGGAGGAAATCTGTTCAACTTTGCAATACTCTTACACTTGTGCCAATGTCTATCTGACTATGTTGCTAGGACCACTTCCAGATGTCTCTCTGATGTTGGCTAAATCATTTTTTTCCAATCATACTATTATGTCAAAATCCTATATACATATCATATCCAAGCTATAACATGCAAGGTAATGAGGAAAAACATTACAATAGGTCCTAGTGGGCACTGGCCCACCAAAAATGTAATTGCACACAATGTGTGTCGATAATGAGATTCCATGATATTTTGCAATCAACATAAATGAGCGGGTTTGTTTTAGAATTTTAGCTATCTCTTTTTAGAATTTTTAAATTAATTTGGAGCCATTTTCCTGAAGCATTAATCCCAATTTTAAATTTAAATTTAAATTTTATCTACCAAAGATTTGTTTGAATTGCAAATTTATGTGGTGTAGTTTACACAATCCAATTGTCCAAGTAAACTTTCAAGGCATTATATCTATTTATGCATTCAAAAATATAGTTTTAAAAATGAAAAGTTACACTTACTATATGCATATATAAAACCAATATAGATCCATTCTGAAAAGGATTAAATCTCTTGAGGTGCATAAGTTTTTTCAATTTTTGCACTCTAATAGAGGTCCCATATGTTATCTTTATCCTCGTTAAAATTTTCTTTTTTTTTCCTTTCTTGTCTTTCTAGCATGTAAGTTAATCATAGTTAATAAGTATTTATGTCAAGGATGACCATTCCTAAACAAAAAAAATTTCTTTCGCATCTTTGCAGCATTTAAGTTAATCTTAGTGAATAAGTATTTATGTCAAGGATGACTATTCCTAAACAAAAAAATACCAAATAACTTTTAAGGTTGAACATGATTTACTTGGAAATAATGCTTTAGTAAATAGGTAGAATTGAGTTGTTGGTTGTTGGAGTTTTGTTGAAAATTTTCTCAACAATATTCTACTTATTTGAAATCTGTTGGATCATGAACACTATTTATATAAGTTGTAATTTGACTTTTCAATAAAATATAAGAATTAATTTGTTAATAATTTATACACCATGTCTGCTCCTCCATAAAACCATTTTTATTGTTGATATCAAAATCCATATGGGCTTAACTCTCTCATGGCAGGAGAATGGGAGAACCATAAATTTTCAATTTTGCTGTAGATTAGGTTGTATATGATTGAAGATACTGGGTTGCTTGTATGTTTAGTTACCGGTTGTGTGCAAACCTGCTAATCGGCTTTGAAGGCTTCTGCGTGCTAAACAAACAGGAGATCAACCAGAAAATTCAACTCTATTGTTGAGAAATCCGAGTAAAACAGATATGCAAAAAACCAAGATTGGCTCTTGCAAGAAGTAGACGAAGGATGAAGCTCCTGAATGAAATCCTATGTTAAATTTACGAGAAAGTGTGACTTCTTTTTGTTTCGGATTATATGGTGTGATTTCTATTCAGACTTATATATAACAGTTACAAGTTGGAGATTAATTTTCGGAATGTAGTATGTTGGAGAGTCAATGCCTTCGAAAGTTTGAAGCGAGTTTCCTCTACAGCGACAACCTCAATTGATAACACCCAAGCAGGCTATATCAACGTAGTCCCTAAATTTTCTGGTAGTCTCCAGTCAGTTTTTCATGTGAATTGCAGGTAGAAAGAGGAGGGGGCAATGAAGGAATCAGTCAATCGAATGGAATGCACTGCACTGCACAACTTTTATTCTTGCATCACCATTCAAAATTAACAGCAAGAGCATATAAGAGGAGGATATTAGTGAGCTCTTCAGTGGATGACGCGCTTATCATCGATGGCTCTCAGGGAGAATGCAAAGGCAAAAGTCACATATGCCAGTCCGAACAACCTGTTGATTTGAACGATAAAGATGATAAATCATTTTCAGTGAACAATGAACTAGGTAACAACTGCCCTTGGTTATTTGGAAGGCGAGGTAACTATATTTGTCAGATTCATAGGCCACCTCGGTGGGGGTTTGTTTACTGATTATTTATTCTATCCATTTAGAATGGCAAGGCCACTGATGACGACGATAGCTGCATTGATTCTACATGGAATCCATTGTTATACAACTTTCAGTTTGAGCAAACTGGTGTTTTGAATCCTATTACAGTTTCTGAGCTCTTTGGTCTTCGCCATTTCGGGACTCTCTACAATGTGGGTGCTTAGAGGTGGACCTGCCAGCGCGCCATGCAGAAAGGCATATGACATGTAGCGGAAGGCATCGAGGTCAATAAGGACATTTAATTAAAGCGAAGTCACATGGAGAGTTAAATGACTTTAAATGAATTCTGTGTAGTTGTGTAATATTTATTTTGGTGTGTAAAATTTTAACATGGTGCATCGATTAATGAATAGATGAGCATAATTTAAATGAGTGGCTTTTAAGGTTTTTTAAGATTTTTGGGTGTCAAGATAATATCATTAATTTAATTATCTGATTTTGTTATAGATATTATTGTGTTTGAGGATTTAAGAGTATTAGGTACAAATTATGTTATGAGATCAAGGTTAGTTGTATAATTCATTGTTGTATTTAGTATCGAGATTGTTTTTGGGGGAGATAGATAAGTGTCAATTATACAAAGTTTATCAAAGATGGTTAGAGACAGATTATGTCTTAAATGAGTTGATTTGGAAGCTCGAAGATTGCGGTGGTGAAAAAGTTTATGAAAGATGGTTAGAGACAAATTATGTTTTAAATGAGTTGACTTGGAAGCTCCAAGATTGCCGGTGAAAAGAGCATTGTCCGGGTGACTTCAGAGTGGGGATAAATGCGGAGGAAGACTAGTAAGACATGTGTAACATGTGAATTGTAATTTGTCATTTTTTGTATTAATCTTTGTAGTGATGTAATATAAGAATTAAGAGGAGACTTGGAAATAATTCTTACATTAATAAATAGGTAGGATTGGGTTGTTGAAGTTTTGTTGAGAGATTTTCTCAACAATATTCTCTTTTTAAGTTGAATCTCGGAATATCCACAGTAATAATCATACTTGTCAATGTTTCAAATCCCAACAGGGATCCATCATCAAGACAATTATTGAATGATGATAGAAGAAATCTGTTGGATTTCATGAGCACTATTTATGTGGGTTGTAATTTGGCTTTTGAGTAAAATATACAAATTGATTTGTAAGTAATTTATGCACCATGTCTGCTCCATTTTTCTTGTAAGTGGGACTATATCATAATTAGTTAAAGCAATTTTGTGTGAGAGTTATATTAAGAATCCCCAAAACCAAAATTTCTATAAGAATGACAAAATTTTTAGATATTTTCCGCTATATAAAAGAAAGTGTAGATTATGATCTAGCTATAAATTGGTTAGAAAAAATCAAAATAAGCCTATTTGATTTTTCAATTAAACATTTTATGTTATTCTACCTAAAAAAATCAGTTAACCCCTAAAAGAAATTTTTAAAAATACACAATTGAATGTAAATCTTATCATATTTATTATTATGCTAGCATCAAGAATAGTCTAAAACTGGATTCCTAAAATGACAGGTTTAAATAAAATTTAATTTAAGGTCAAAATGACAGGTTTAAATAAAATTTAATTTAAGGTCTCCATTCTCCACTACACTTTAGAGTGCACATTACACACATCAGAATCAACCTGTGTAAAACCCTTACACCTTTCCTAGTTCCAAGATGAAGATAATTCATTATATTTTAATAAAATAAGAACTCTATTCTTGTAATTTTTTAATGAGTTAGGTAATTAATATGTTGTATGAGCTTGCTTATTTATATTTTATTTTCAATGTCATATTATAGTTATGCATATTTATTTCTTATTTCATAGTAATTTAAATATGTGATATAATTGTAAAAAGTAAGGTTATTGCATTTTTATTAATATAAAGATTAAATGTGATTTTTTTTTAAATATGCTAATTAAATCAAATTTGATTAGAAACTTTTTATAAATAATTACTAGTAATTATATTTGAAAATAAAATAATTATAATTTTTTTTTTTAAATGGAAATATTGAGTTTAAATGAAAGTGAGTTATTTAATTGATAGGATCATTTTTCTATAACTTGAATGTTAACATTGTTAATAATTTTTATATTATGCTTTACTTTTCTTTAATAATGAATGAGTAAACATTTTCCCCATTTTTAATTTGAAACAATAAGTAAACACTCTTAACTCTTGATTTGGAAGAGTACATACTAAGTATATGATATGCATTTATACGTTGGAAAATTTTCACATTATTGAATTGTTTATTTTATATATATTTGTTTTGCATGTGAAATTGAGAAATTATAAATCTCAATTATATATATATAAAACAACCATTGTTAGGGAATGTGTTTCCTTGGTAAAATGTTATAAGGTTCGAATTCAAAGAGGATTAAAATTAAATTATTATTATTATTATTATTATTCAAAAACATTATAAATAAATAAAATAACAAACTTAATTTTAATTTAGATATTAAAATTAATTAATATATTTACCCTACTTTTATGGCGGAGATTCTTAATTTGTAAATAGGTTTTGTTATAATATCATGGACCATTCATATGGCTTATCAATATACATGCCCCAAATACCATAACTCCATTCATATCACACTTGTTCATAATAACATTTTTTTTAATTAATTAATTTAATTGAAAATATAAAAAATAAATAACTACTTTGGAGATAAATCTCAATCATTGATTTGTGTATACTACTATGAAAATTTTAGAATATTTCATGGAGGTTAAATTTTTATCATCCACCTAATAATTATTGATAAGAATTAATAATTGGTTAATGCGGACCTCCAAGTGACCCAATGTGAGAACATGGGTGCCTTGATCTTTGTCAGCACAATATTAAAACCAAGAAATATCCAACTATTGCATTTATGAATTTGGGGTTGATTCCTTCTTACGTTTTTTTTTTTGTTTCTGTTTAAGAATATCTACATATGCACTTATTTATGTATGTAAACTTATGCCTTCATGGGTGACGTGGTGAAATTTTTACCAACTGCTGTAGTGTATTACACAATTTGTTAGGTTGCATTGACTTTTAATAAATTTAAAAAATTAGATTCATGCCACTTGGGATTTGAGATTATTCCAGTTCTAATAAGTTCCTCCATAATAAGTACCTCATTATTATTTATAGCATCCATTTATATATAATAAAAAAATTATTTAGCAAAATGCTCCATTAGTGTTAGTAAATTTAAGAAATTAGATTTGTGTCATAAGACTCCCCACCCACCAATTTCCTAGGGATTTGAGATTATTCCAATTCTAATAATTTCCTCCTTATTATTTATAACATCCATTTATATATAAGAAAATTGTATTTAACAAAAAGGTCCATTTTACAATATGATGCATAATTCCTTAATTTTTTTTAAGTTAAAGTTGACCCATGTCAAAACAACATACAAACAAATGTCAAATGAAGATGGAAAAGGTAGACAAGGCCTAGCCTGACCATTTTCAAAAGGTTACACCTTCGGTTTAATTAAAATAAATAAACTATGCTATAAACAGAAAAATAATGTTAGCTATAATAAAAAAATGAAAATGTGTAAGATGTTTAAATCTGATACTTTTCAAAAATATTTCAACAAGAGATTTAAATAGAATATTTGAAGATTTATGTTAACTAATTTATGTTGATATTAACTTCATATATATCTATACATAGAAATAAATTTGTTAAAATAAAATATTTTAATGTTGTATATAAAAATATTCAATGTGCGTTATCAATAAAATATTTTAATACAAATTAATATTGACACATACTTAAAAATATATTAATAATAAAAAAACTATTTTAATTTGGGTTGATAAAATTTACATGTCATGTAAAATATTTTAATGGAAATTATGTATACTAGCATTTGCACAACATGTTGCAAAAGAAACGTGGTAAAGTGATGGCATAAGAAACTGTTGAGATTTTTCTATTAATTAATTTTGGAAAAAATCTGATGAATGTGACAATAATAGGATTTGTTGCTAAGTTAGCTCCAGTTATTCCTGAGGAGGAGTTATTGCTTCCTATATTTGTTGTGAGAGAATTTATGATTCAGTTTTCTACTCCCAGCTATAAAACGTAAGCCCGTAGAGGATGTTTTAGCTGAGAGGGTGTGAGGAATTATGTTTTTGTAATTTCCTGTTGAATAAGAAGATTTCCGATGCCTTTGTTTGGTGGATGTAGCCCAGATTGGTTGGGTGAACCACGTTAAAATCATTGTGTTTTTTATGGTTGTGTGTGTTGTGTATGCTTATTTAATTTCAGCTATGCGTTGTTTGCTCTTACAATTGGTATCAGAGCATGTTGTTGAGCTGGTACATGTGACAGAGATGCCAAGTCTACTATGTGTGACTCTGGACCATTTGTCTGCGTGTGCCAGCGGTGACTCTAGATCAGCGCAAACACTAGTGGACCGGTTGGACTGCAAGCCTGGCAGCGAGTACGGTGAACTGCGTGGCCAGGTTGTTAACTGCTGGAGGTTCTGCAAATACCAAAATGAAGCTATGCAAAGCACTGTTAACTTCAGCAAATTTGGAGTGGTGAAAGGTAGCGTTGAACTGTTTAAAATTTCGTTCTGTTGACACCAATTAAATGTCGTTCTGTTGAAATACCGAAATGATCTGGAACGTTTCTTGAAAATTGGTCTTTTTTAATGCGTGGTTATTGCTCATCGTTACCGTCACAAAATATAAATGGAGAAATTTGTTACACTGACCGTCTCTTCTGATATAACTCGGGGAGATTTCTCACGCTGCTGCCTCTTCTTATACAAGCCGGGTAACTTTGTTACATTGGCCCCAACACGCTGAAAATGATTTTACCTGGAGAAGGTAGTGAACGAATATTTCACATTAAAATTTAAACATTACACTATGCTGTGTTTGCTGGCAGCCGCTGCAGGTAGATGAAAGATAATCTGAGATAAACAAGCAAATGAGAGAAGCAATCCATTAGGCGGTGGAGAGAGAAATAGCCGTTGCAGTGCCAACGGATTCAGTTATTTCAATAGGTCGATTTGAAGTTTCATAAAGATGTTATGAAATGTCTTTTGTTTTAGAAAACAAAAGAAACGATTTGTATTATATATGATATTATATTTATATCATATTTTTGGTATTTTGAAATTGTAATATGCCATGACATGATACGACAGAGGCATTTTAGTATAAGGCAAAGGACTTTTAAATAAAAACTTCATTTATTAAAAGTTGCAATTGGAGATTTTGTGTGACATAACATGGCAAAAACTCAAAGTGCTCGATTTGAGATCGAGAAGTTCAATGGCAAAAACAACTTCGAGATCTGGAAAGTGAAGATGTATGATTTACTCGTGCAACAAGGCATGGCGAAGGCCTTGTTGGGAAAAGCCAAATAGCCTTACACCATGACAGATGATGAATGGAATGACTTGGATGAAAGAGCACTGAGTGGCATTCGATTTTGTTTGGCGGATTATATTTTGTTTAACATCGTGTCAAAGAAAATTGCTGTTGGTTTGTGGACAAAGCTTGAAAAGTTGTACATGACAAAATCCTTAACCAATAGGATTCTTCTGAAGCGAAAATTGTACAGTTTGCACATGAAGAAAGGTACATCTATTACTGATCATTTGAGTACCTTTAATACTCTCCTGGTGCAGTTAGAAAGTATAGAAGTAAAATTTGAATCAGAAGATAAAGCTGTAACTTTATTATGCTCATTGCCCGAGTCATGGGATCATTTTGTTACTTCTATAAGTCTTAGTTCATTAGAAACCCTTGAATTTGATGAT
>APFE031705488.1:266124-304314 GCA_000404065.3 Pinus taeda | reverse complement strand
ATTTTTTATGATATCAAATCAAATTCGAATTCAAACTTGGTAACTATGCTCTAAAAACCACAGTTACCAAGTTCGGCGGTATCGGCCTGGAAAATTCAGAAATACGTGCATTCAGTTCGGTTGGAGTGAAAATTCGTTAATTCGAATTCGGTACGGTGTCACGTGAATAACAAATTTAATAATGTTATTTTTGGTATTAAAAAATATAAATTTGATATATTTAAAAAAAAAGTTATAATTGGCTAATTGTATATGAAAAATTATGAAATTTGATTAAAAAAAAAATTGTAAAATAAATTTATTATTTAAAAAAAAGTTTTATATAAAAAATTATAATTATGGTTAATTTTGTGTAAAAATTGTCAATAAAAGAATTAATATTTAAAAATTGAAAATATATATTAGAAAAATTTGTATTATAAAAACAATCAGTTTCATTTAAATATGGGAGAAAATGGTAAGTTTGTAGTTACTAAAATGATAAATTCATGGAACAAAGATTATTACATTCCTATATATAAATCTCTGATATATATATAGTTTCTATATAAAATGGAAATTTCTATATTAAAACGTATATAGTTTCTATATAAAATGGAAATTTCTATATTAAAACGTATATGAACAATAAATTGCATATTAGAAAATTTTCAGTTGTGAAAAACCATTAGTGTCATCTTGAAATATGGTATAAAATAGTAGGTTTATAGTTACTAAACTAATAAATTCATGTAATAAAGCTCATCAAATTCTTATTTATAAATATTTGTAAGATATATAATTGCTATATAAAATAGAAATTTCTATAATAAAAGGTATATAAATAGTAAATTTGTATATTAGAAAATTTGCATTTTCTAAAATCAATCAGTGTCATATTGAAATATGGTAGAAAATAGTAAGTTTATAGTTACTAAAATAATAAATTACAACAAAGATTAATAATTTCTTATTTACAAATATTTGTAATATATATGATTTGGAATTTTTTCCAAAAACAAAATCAACTTTTAAAAGTGTGCTTTCAACTAGATCCACTTGGAACCCCTAAATCTATAAGCATGAATTTAGATTTTAATTATTAATTAATAATGAAATTATTTTTCATTTTTAAAAGAGATATTAAAATGTATGATTTGACGTAATTACTCTTTTCTAAAAATAATATAGGTTTATGGTTTTTTTTATAGAATTATATAATATTAAATATATTTATAGTATTTTCAATTGTTTTAGTTTATAAATAATTAGTTCAAGTAGATAGAAAGAAAAAATATAAAACTATTTTTTTAAATAATTAAAATTTATAAGATTTATATTTCCGAATTTTTTCCGTATTGAATTTCAAGTAGTGAATTCGAATTTGGTAACTATGATTTCTACCATGTGCCAAAATCTTTTTATCAATTCCAACTGAGCAATTTTTCAACCGGGTTAGATCACTCGTTGTTATTCTCATTATGATTGCTAAGTCACCCCATCATAATAACGGAGGAGTAATGTTCTTGGCGTAATGGATACTGTGTGAGCAAAGATACTATTGTCATTACCAATCAATATGGCCGTAGTATAACTCTTCTTCTACTATTTGTACTCTACTGTTTTTTGTATTTTCCAGAAGAAAAAACCATGGGTTATATTATTAAAAAAATGATATATCAGTATATAGGGTTTTATTATGGATGGCCTGCATTTTACTGTCATCTGCAGAAAATTCATCAAAAGTCCCCTTTACATGATACTCATTATCCAGGAAGCTATAAATATTTAAAACTGAAACATTTTTCCAGAAATAAACTCGTGTTCTAAGACGGATGCGTGGTAATTGAGAGTTGCTTCCTTCGCCGCCTACTCTGTTCGGGTTCTTTTTTCCACTATGGAGCTTTGAACTTCCGCTCTCGGCCTCTGCCTCGGTCTACCACTTCCATTTCTCCCCCATAGTTATTCTGGATGTCGCGATTCGCTAATGGATAGTTGTTTCTCTTGTTTGATAAATGCCTCCAGTGGATCGCCCATCCTTGGCATATAAAGGAAAAATCCCGAGCAACGTCGCCCACCTCGACCGTTGGGTGCCGTCCCTATTCTTTTATGGCAACTTTCATATACCAATGTTGTTGAAGTTCATTCGCCTCTGCGTAAGGCTTGATCAGTCCCATTATAGCCTCAGTTATGTTCCAGTACTTCTTCACCCATCCTTTCTCATAAAATATGGACGCACCATTAATCACAATGTTGTGATCAGTCCAATTATAGCCTCAGTTATGTTCCGGTACTGCTTACCTTCCCCACTTCTTCTCCCATCCTTTCTCATAAAATATGGACGCACCATTAATCACAATGTTGAGGGAAAATTAACCACGTGGAGGAGCAGGGTGATCAGTCCAGTGTGTTAATCGACTGCGCGGAGGAGCAGGGCGATCAATCGACTGTGTTAATTGACTGATGATTTTAATTTGTTTCAAATGGTAGGACACACAGGCGAGGCTATGGAAACGAAGAGGAAGGCTAAACAACCGGTCGAGGAAAACGAGAGCGCTCACTGAAATCTCTCCGGCGCTGAACTTAACGCGCGCCAGTCGGCGGCTCACAATTTTGCTCCCCTCCATGGCTGCCGTCGATCTATGTATAAGACGAAGGATATTCCAAGAACATTTAATCTACGCCATTGATAAATGAATAAATGTATTTTAACTTTAAAGTCAGCTTCGATACTTCAACGTAGGGTCGATATAGAAAAGCCTTCAGCGAATTAATCTCCTATAGATGTGTATAGGTTTCAGGGTCGGTGTGGATAGCAGGTTGAAATTCTTTTCAGGAGAGAATAACAGTCCTATGCGCTTGAAGAAGACCACATCACTTGCCCCAATTCCATCTTTTTCATGCATTCCCATTCGCTGGATTCATCTGTCTGTAATGGTTGAAGAGACCGAGAAGCTCTTTTCTTTGTTATCTGTCCACATCCAAGCTGCTGCATCAATACCAGAAGTTTCTGAAACAAGCCTTCTTGAAGTGCGTCCAGCGCTATAGAAGGGCTGTCCGAGTAACGGCAAATTGTCCATAAAATATACGTCGCAAATTCTGTTGCAAAGTCCGAAACTCAGAGAATTTTCTTAGCATGGTCAAGTGCAGTGGATCGGCCCTTGCGACAGTTGCAAAGCTGATCCAGCGCACCCAGACTTGTTCACAAACGTTTTTGTCAGCTATACGAACTATTTCAAGAAAATGAGCAATAGCCCCACGTCTGCTAGCTTCTCTCTTCTGATTTCCTCCACTGCTTTGTAATAAATGGTGGTAATTATAACCGCCTTCGCAGGTGAAGAAGTAAGGCGCTTATCATTTCTGAGCAATTCCACCAACCCTAAGGCGCTTATCATTTCTGAGCAATTCCACCAACCCTTCTGTCAATTCGTCGGTGGCCTGCATTTTTTCCCGGCATAGAGGGTCTGCAGCTGCCAGTTCCTGAAGGATCAAAATTGCCTTCGTTTTTCCCTTTAGATTTCACTCTACAAGAATCCGCATCATGAAAAGAAAATCCTCAGAAGAACTAGTAATCAATCCACGAGTTTCTTCGTGTACAGGGCTAATCATTACCAGCGTTCCCAAGGCTTCCTCGCATATGTCCATAGATTCTTTGGATTTCTGGTTTACAGCGACCGAAAAACAGGGATGCTGCCATATTGGTGGAAGAAATGCGTTCTCTACTTGTATCCTTTTCCTGGGCCAAAGCAGCTTTACGTTTCTGCAAAACTTCCTTAACTTCTGCCCGGTCCTGCATGAATTTATCTCTGCAACAATGGTGTCTACTGGCTGAGCGGAATCGGACATTCCCTTCACAGATACACTCGCACAGTTGCCCTACTGCACGAATGCGGATTATCACCGCTGCATTTGGAGTTTTCACCGCAGAATATGGACATTATCATCAATGGATATGGGCGTTAATAGGTGATATGCGCATTATCACCTATATGCGCGTTAATAGGTGATATGGTCTGGAGTTAATATGTGATATGCGCATTATGACCAATGGATATCGGCGTTATCACTGGATACGCGAGTTATCAGCGGATATGGAATTGCTGGATATGCGCGTTATCCGTAGTCACGTGAATTATCGCTGGATACGCGATTTATCAGCTGATATGGAGTTGCAGGATATGCGCGTTATCCGTAATCACGTGGATTATCACCGGATACGCGAGTTTTTAATGGATATGCGAGCCATCACCAATGGATACGCGAGCTATCATACAATACGCTAATTATCACCGATTCACTGATTCGATACACTGATTATCACCGCAGGATATGCAAGTTATTACGCTAATATGCGAGTGGTCTTTCCCGTTTATGAGAATGTTTTTAAACGGATTTTGCAGTAATCACGGCCAAATATGCGGGTTTTCTACGGTTTTGCGAGCTAAAATGACTGTTACACGACTTATCAGTAGTGAATATGCGACTTATCGCAGGATACGTGTATTATCACTGGATATGCGAGTTATCATTTGATACACGGTTTATCACTGTTGGATATGCGACTTATCAATAGATACGCGGTTTATCACTGTAGGATATGCGCGCGTTATGTGGATTATCACCGCAGCTCCGAGTTATCTCAGCAACGCAGGACGTGTTTGGTGGGGGGAATTTAATGTTATTGCGTGAAGAAGACTGTAAGCTCAGCCACGCCTGAATGCTGCGACGATGATGCCGGTGGACAAAAAAACAGGATCGTGCATCAGATGGAGGGATATCGGGCATCTGATCGGATCAAGCGACCATACCAAAGTCTGGTTTTTCCTTCCTTTTTTATTTCTGCATTTCCGGAAACTGCAGTCCAAATAAAAATGACGGTCTGTGCGTTAAGCCTAGCAATGTGAGTCCGTGTTGAGTTTGGCTGCGAGCAAATGGATGGGAGGAATAATTATATAGGATTGAAAAAGGAAATAGGGTTAAGAAATTGTAGCAAGGAAAACCATGTGTAGAAATAGCATCAGCTCACCGATTTCAATAAAAAAAACTTTTATTGAGAAGTTGGACGTGTTTATTGTGAGATTTTATAAAAAAATCTGGAAAAACAATTTATTTTTCAAACTATCTATAAATTAGTGAAAAACAATTTATCCCCTAAACTTTTTTTAAATTGGTGAACATTTATTCTTTAATTGATATATGTTATAAATATAACCAGTGCAACAGTAATTTATAAGCATCATCAAACGTTTTGTGAGCGATTCTATTCAAATTTTGTTGCAGTGATAAAAAATTAATGTTTAAAGTAATTTATGATTTATATTTTTTTTGTGATAGAAATCACATTTTATATTTTATGGTGGATGCTTTTTTCACTAATAAATTTAGAGCATCACCACATGTGTTAATTAAAAAGAGATCAATCAAAATATTCTTTTATGTGATTTCTTTTAAAAAAAAAAACTTTAATCAATTCATAGTCAATCACAGAGACTTGAATACAATTTGTTTTTTACGATTTATTAACCAAATAGATTTTATATAACGCGGAATTTTGTATAAAACCTGACCAATTTTTAGTGTCAAAGATTTTTGGAAACCAAATATAACGTGTAGTCCAAATTTTATGACCTAAGTTATATTTCTCCGCGCTGATTGTTTTACGATTCGCCTTTTCGACATCATTATTATTAATTAATTTATATTGTCCTGCCGATGACTATTATTTTGTTTAATTTTATATTATTAATAATTAATTATTAATTTAGTATAATTTATTAGTTTCAAGTGTGGCCAAACGAATTAATCAAAGGTGTCTTTGACATTTTAAATATCTACTTAATCCCTATGGTTTAGGGGGCAGGGCTGGAGGCAGGCCTGGAATTTGACATTCTACACGATGTATTTCATGTCAAAATATTTCAACATCAAGTTTGTGGGGCCTCATAAATGGATAACTTGTCAAACTGATCTTTATATTCAAATTCAACTCGCAACTCGTCATAATATATGGTATTTCATGTTTCAAAAAGTATTTGACCGGTGATAAAAAAATTTCAACATCAAGTTTGACGGGGCTGATAGATGGATAATCTGTCAAACTGAGGTTTAAATTCAAATTCAACGGGTCATAATTTAGATGGATAATCTGTCAAATTGAAGTTTAAATTCAAATTCAACTGGTCATAATTTATGGTACCTTGTTGAAGCCCCTAGTAGGTACTAATTAATTAAATATCATCATAGAACATAGAGAATATCATTATGCTAATAATTTATTTTCTAGCCTACCTTGCAGGCGTGACCGTGTTAAATTCGCAGTTTGATAATATGATAGGAGAAGTCTTCAAAAATGGTGAGATTGGACCTAGGTAATAAAAATGCAATTATACGCTACAAATTTAATGAATTTATGTGCTCTTAACTTAGATATTAGCAGGGTATTTAGCCCCCAAAGTACATTAGTGTTTCTTTACATTAAATTCTGTAAAAGCTTAAATGGATACAAGGCAAGCACGCTGGGAAAGAAAAGGTAGAAAAGGTGTTGTATTTTGGATTTTTTATATATAGAAATTCGTTAGTGTTTGCAAAGGAAGTTTCAAGAGTGTGGGCAGAGTGAGGGACCATCCATTTCAGTAAACTTGGAATATTGAAGAAGATGAGACTTTGTTGTGAAAGTAAAGATTGTTGTTTTGTGAATTTCGTCCATGTCGGGCATTTAGCATATTCATTCATTTGGTGTATCTTTCATCTGGGTTCTGCAAGCCCATATATTTCATGACCATATTTTGTTTCGTTAATTGGGAGGGAGTTGATGGGAATTTGAGATTGATATATACAAAGATCATATTATAGCTGCAATTTCTTAATAAAATCATATTTTCACAAAGGATTTGTTGTTTTTCACCCTAGGGTTTAATTCAATGATGGGACTTCAGTAATAGGAAAGGTTAGTTTGAATCGGCCTCCACTACTTAAGAAATTACTCAAGGAATCAATGCTTCCAATCTCAAAGCGATTGTCACTGATACAATAGATTTCTTGAATTTTTAAGTTATAATTTCAAGAGTTTTTCTCATGTCTTTATTATGGTGTTTTATTTCAACATTATCTGGATTCTGCACCATTCATAATATAAATAATATAAATGATCTAACTCATTTGAACCACACTCTCTTCTAAACTTTAAAGTTGCTTTATGTTGTAATGTGGTTAAACTTATGGTTCTTCTTCTTAACCTTGGATCTTGAAACTAAGAAGAACAAAACTTCTTATATTTATTTATCATCTTTTGCGGAAATAAATGGTTCCCTAAATAAATGTACAATACAGAACGTGTATAATACAAATATAAAAGAGACACATTGTTGCGTGAATAAATGTTTAGATAAATGGTCATTTCAATTTTGAATGTTAACTTATATTTATTATAAAATAAGGGCGAATAAAATAAAATCTAAAAATAAATGGTCATTTTTTTTTATAAGTAAGAGACGAACCTTCTATTAATCAAAGTAAATTACATAATATACAGAGTGCCCCAAACAGTAGAGGAGGCAAAGAATCTTACAGGACCGAAACAACCAAGCCAAAGAAACCCAACAACAACAAAAACGAGAGTCCATTGAGAAAACGGGTACGAGACCCATGCGCAACAGACCGACAACCCAAACCAACGGTTAGCAAGCAACTAGCTTGATCAATCCCCGCCGTTGAAGAGAAGGTTCCGATCCAACGGCAAGCACAAATATCGCATGGCTAAGATGCTCGGGGATTAGCCGCGCGATGAGAGCAGTTTCCTCTCTACCCTCATTGCCACGCATCACCCCCTTACTGGAATCGCTTGCATTAACCAAAAACCAACATAGTGTCGTGCGAAAACCATTCAAGGAAGTGGGATCTGGTTTTGCGGAGTGTCGAGCCCACAGAGGGTCCCACCGTGGACCATCGAGTCCGGAACCTTGCGCAACTCGCAGGACTAATCCCAACCGTAGAAAGAAGCGGCTCGATCCAACGCACCACGGAGATATCGCACGTCCGAGATGCACGGAGGTTAACTGCGCAATGAGAGCAGTTTCCTCTCTCATCCTGACGCCACATGTAACCCCCTGAGTGGAATCACGTGCTTCTTCCACTAAACCAGATACCATTTGAAGCTCGTGCGCTATACCACTTGTGGTTTTGCGTTCATGGTATCGCCAAATGAAGACCATCCGTCCAATCCCGCCGGCCTTTTTGAGCTCGGCCTTTCCAAGCCATTCTCCTGGAGTCACCAACAGAAACCCACTGAGCCAACTGAACACCGACAGTCCAATTTGTGTCATTGCCCAACTTGAAACCTTCATCCGTCATCCGAAATCCATGTAAGTTATGAAGAGTAACCATCATTAGAAAATGAAGACAAATTAGGTGATGTCATCCTCACCCCTGTCCTTTGGATTAGCACTGTCCATCCATGAATCCCAATCTGCATTTGCCAGCATGAAACAATCCTCTCGCAGCTTTCCGGCAGGAAGCAACTCCCATGGATTCCGAGAGTCCCTGTCCTTATTGGCCACTCCTTCGTTGGCCAAACTATCTACAGGCATATTTGCTTTCCTTCTAACATGAACAAATCTTATTGCTTTAAGGATTTGTGAGTGTGAGTTGATACAGTGAAAAACTTGCAGTAGCTTCCAATGCTTTGACACTTTCTCTAGCGAGGTTCCATTTTGAATCTTCTTGGCTACTTTGGCTGCTTTGATGACCAATTCCAAATCTGCTTCAATGATAACATTCTATAAATTTGCCTCCACCAAGATCTCCAAACGTTGATCTAAAGCCAAAAGTTCAGCCATGTTATTGGTACCCTTTTCTAGGTGGCCATGGAAAATGTATTTTGTGTGCCCCTCAAGATCCTTGATGGCACCCCCGAAGCCAGCTTCCCCGAGATTTCCCTTAGAAGCTCCATCAATATTTACTTTGAAGAAGCCCTGTGGAGGGGGCTGCCAACCCCTATCCCCATAGTTTATTGCTCTCAATTCCTTCTTTATTCCTTGAGGGTTGATGGATTGAAGACCCAAATTAATAATAATGTGTTCCTCATGAGGCAGAGGAGGATTCAAGGGAGTTGTTCTTAGAATGCTCCTAACTATTTCCTTGAGCTGTGGATTGATTATAAGCAGGGGCTCTCTGGCTTTATTTTTGAAGATCTGCAAATTGTGTTCTTTCCAAATATTCCAGATGACAAAGCCTGGTACAAGCATCTAGGATTTGCTGATGATCTCATTCTCTAAGAAGTTCTTCCTCCATTTTGTTGAAGTGTTGGATATGCTAAGCCTATCCTTGTCGGTTTGCTTGAAGCTTGAGGCCACCCAATCCCAAATCGCAGAAAAGGAGCAAAGATTTAGAAGGTGTTTAATCTTTTCCTCATGAGAGCCAGAAAGGTGACATCTAGAGGGGCCAATGAAACCTTTCTTAGGAAGGTTTTCCCAAGTTAAAATTTTCCTTTGATGAACTAGCCAAATAAATAATTTTATTTTCATGCAATGATGAGTTTGCCACAACTCCTGCTAGACTTTCTCAACATTTACAAAGTTAAATCCTGTGATTGCTTGTTTTGCCTCTTTGAGGTTATAATTGCCTTCATTTGTCTTTCCCCATTTTAATTGGTCAGGTGAGGAGGAAACTAGAATCCTTCTTTACTCTAATTCCATGGCAAGAACTTCTTCCATGGCCTTCAGAGGGCTCATTGTAACATAGGTCCTTCCATTTCCTCCATTTTTCCTTATCCCTCCCTAGATCCTAGAAATATTTTACTAATAAAAGACCTTTGTTGTCTGTGTCTCTCTTGAGGGCTTCCAATTCATTCATGTTTAGGATGGGTTCCTATTGCCAGCTGTCCTCCTAGAAACAGGCCCGGTCCCCTGCTCGAATTTCCTAAAAACAGTGTTGCTGAACAATACCTTTGTTCTCCCACGCAAGGTTCCATATGTGTGAGCCCCTGATTTGTCCTGTCATTCTAATGTGATCCTATTCCTGCCAATGCTTGGCGTACTTTTGCGTCCAAATCTTGGCCCAGGGGGCTCTCGGCTCCTTGATCCATTACCACCAGAGCTTTGCTCCCGAAGCTTGACTTAGCGTTTCCAGATCATGTAGCCCCAAACCACCATGGCTTTTGGGCTTGCAGAGCTTGTCCCAGGCAACTAGAGCCCACTTATTTTTCTCTTCCCCTCTGCCCCACAGAAAGTTTATTTGAATGCTTCTTATTTGTTGCTTAATCCCTTAAGGAGCAGGGATAGCTGCAAACATGAAAATGGGAATGGCCTGCAATACCGCTTGAGTGAGCACAAGTCGCCCTGTAAAGTTTAAAGCTCTGCAAGTCCAATTACTGATTTTGTCCTGAAGTTTGTTTAAAATAGGTTCCCATATTTGCTTACACAGAGGTTTGTCTGTAAGAGGAATGCCAAGATATTTGGAAGGCAATTGGTCCCTTTGAAAACCAAGAATCTTGGTGATATTTCTCTGTATAGAAATATTAGTGTTAAAGAAGAAAACTTTAGACTTGTCTTGGCTTACCTCTGTGCCTACTGCCATAGTGAAATCGTTTAAGATATATTTGATTGTCATTGCTTCCCTAACTGTGGGTATACCCTGCAACATAGTATCATTCACAAATTTTTGATGAGTGTTAGCCTCTTCATCCAGGGTGAGCTTGATCC
Organism: Pinus taeda; assembly: GCA_000404065.3. Lineage (NCBI taxonomy): Eukaryota > Viridiplantae > Streptophyta > Pinopsida > Pinales > Pinaceae > Pinus > Pinus taeda. Next base: position 293,638 of record APFE031705488.1, on the reverse strand, counting down.
CCTGAATTCTACCTTCAACATTTTCCAATTTGATTGCCCTACCAAGCCCTTCCATCATGAGGACAAAGAGGAAGGGGGAGAGCAGATCGCCTTGTCTGAGCCCCTCTGGAAGGAGTAAAAGTATTAGAGGGACCTCCATTAAGCAGAATAGAGAAACTGGTGGAGGTGACTAGTGCCATAATCCATCTTATCCGGTTTTGGTCAAAGCTATAGGTTTTTAGAATGGCTCTAATGTAAGACCAGTTGAGTTTGTCATAGGCTTTCGCAAGGTCCAATTGAATGATCATACCTGCTTGCTTGTTTCTTTTGAGAGAGTGTTTGGATGATGTTGTTCAGAATCTGTCTTCCTTCCACATAGCCTGTTTTCTCTTGTGAGATGAGAGAAGGTAACAGTGGCTTGAGTTTGTTGGCTATCACTTTGGAGATGATTTTATACACCACATTACATAAGGCAATGGGCCTAAACCCATCCAGGGTCATATCATTTTCCTTTTTGGGGATTGAAGCTATAAAGGTCACATTTAGTGCTTTCAAAACCCTTTTGTGTTGTCTTGAGTCTTCCACAACCTCGAGGATGTCCTGTTTGACTGTATCCCAACATGCTTTGAAGAAATCAATATTGAAACCATCTGGGCCTGGTGCTTTTCCACTTTTCATTTTCTTGATCACCTCATTGACCTCCTCTTTCGAGATTGGCCTATTTAGATTGTGGTTGTCCTTGCTGGTGATTAACTTGGGAATGTGCTAGGTGAACTTATCAATGAACCTAGATTTGTCTTCCAATGGCTCCTTTGCAATGTTAGAGAAGTGGTGTACAAGAATTGATTCCAGGTCCTTGTGAGCGACAAGCTCAATACCTTGAGAATCCTTTAGCTTTGTAATTCTATTATGTGCCCTGTGGGCCATAGTGGATTTGTGAAAGAACTTAGTGTTCATTTCTCACTCTTTTATCCATTGAATTCTGGATTTTTGTCTCCAAAATGTTTCCTCTTGTAAGCAACGCTCCTCCCATTCTTCCTGTAAAGAGTCAATTGGTTTTTTCCTTTCCTCATTGAAGCCCTCTATGATGTTGATCTAATTGATTTCCTGGAGTTTCTGCTCAGTACTCATTCTAGCCTTGATGATATCACCAAATTCCTTTTTGTTCCAATCCTTAAGTTTGGATTTAATGTGTTGCAGTCTCTGCTGGAGCATGTACATCTTAGTACCCTGAATATTCAAATCCTTCTTCCACCATTTGGCAATGTTACTGGTGAATTTGGGGTGAGAGAGCCAAGCATTTTCGAATCTGAAAGGCCTATTTCTTGGAGTGCCCATAAAGGAAGCTTCTAACTGAACTGGCCAATGATCTGAGCCACCAAAGGGCAGAATGGACACTGTGATGGCTGATCCTGTAAGGAGAAGATCCTCAGAAATGATAAACCTATCCAGTTTTGACGCCACTTGGGAAACTCCTCCTCTTTTGTTGTTCCAAGTGAAGGTTCCATTTACAGTCTCAGTGTCCACTAGTCCCATGTTCAAGAGGAAATCTTGGAAGGCTTCAGAGTCTCTGCCAAGTCGTCTAGTGCCTCCTTTGTTTTTCTAAGAGAGATCTTATCATATTAAAATCACCTGCAAGTATCCAGGGTATATTGGGATAACGTGCTCTGAGACCTTCCAAGGAGGTAAGTAGCTTGAGTTTATCTGCTTGCTGTTGAGGGCCATATGCATTAGTTATCATGTAAGTCTCCTGGTCACCTATGGGACTACAAACCACATAAAGATAGTTCTTGGCCGCTTCGGCATCTAGGATTCCCAGATTTTGTGGATTCCACAGTGTGAGAATCCCACCTGCAGAGTTATTAGCTTTAACTTCTAAATAATCATACTTGATTAACCATTTCTTATGAATTTCTCTTATTTTTTCCATTGAACATTTTGTCTCCTAAATAGAGACCATGTCTGGATTTTCTTCTTTTATTCTATTACTGAGATTTCTCTATTTCCTTCTACTGCCTAAACCTCTAATTTTCCAGGTTGTAAGCTTCAATAAGAAAGGTTGGTAAAAGAATAGTTGGTAAGATCTTTCATCTTACCTGAGTTAATTAGTAGTTTCCCACATTCATTTAGCAGTTCATTCTGTCTTTTCCTTCCTCTTTTCCTCCCTGGGTTTTATGGAGATAGTGTCTGTGGATTCTCCATCATTTTTACTCCACTCTGCTCTTGGCTTTCATGGTTTCTTTTGACACCAGTTCCCTTCGATTGTGCCCTCCATAGATAAAGTTGTTGGACTCAACCAGAATCTTCTTTTGGTAATGAGTCCACTCCTTTGTTCTTTCCTTGTTCCAGAAATTGCTCGAGATCTAGATTTTTCCTGTCTAGAATCTCCTGCAGTTCGTGGTCCTCCGTACCTACCTCACTTGGAGTCATCTCATGGTCCTTGCTGATCTCCATGCAACTTTGTAGCACCTTTGTCTGCTGGTTGTTCAATGGGATATCCTCCATTTTAGCTTCCATATATTGCTCCTTAAGGACGTTCTCCTTGACTTGGGTTGTCTCCACGCTCTCCTCCACTTCCTCTATGATCTTGAAACTGTTGTGTCTTGTTTGTTTGTCTTTGCTTGTTTTCTTGTGTGATCGTTTACCCCCTTTTCCTTTGCCCCCAACCTTGGTAAAACCCTTATGATCGTTGTCCACAAAGGTTTTCCCATTGCTTTCCAAGTTGTTTATAGGGCAGTCTCTAAATAGATGGCCATGTTCATGACATTTGCAACATCTGAATGGTATGCGCTCATAGTCCACCATTTGCACCCATCCTTCATCATATACCTCTAATATTATGGCTTCCAGAAGGGCTCCAAATAGATCCACTTCCACATATATTCGGGCGAAGGAAGTATATTTACCTTTGAGAGTTGCTTTTGAAATTTTTAGAAAATGCCCCAGGTTGTTGCCTATGGTTTTCAAGGACTCTAGTTGCCAGTAATCTAGAGGTAATGAGTATAGTCTGATCCAAACCGGTATGGATGTGAATGTTTCATGTTCCAGAACAAAATTTATCGTCCATGGTTGCATGTAGAGTCCTGTTGCATTGTTGTAGTAAGGTCCCCCTTCAAACACTCGATCTTTGTTCTCTAGGCTCGCAAACACCACCTTGAAGAAGCCCTTAGAACACAGATGTAAATGTATTTCTCCCTTTGGTTTCTAATGGCTCCTAATCCAAATGTATAAAGCCCTTTCCGTTGGCCATAACCCCATGAACTTGCAGATGATCACATGTTCTTTCATATGGTCCCTGTGCGCTTGAATCGCACGATCAATCAATATGACCTGGGGAATGATGCTCGATTTGGGTTTGCAAACTCCTGTAGTTCTTGTGGAAGTTGTTTTTCTGCTGTCACCTACCTTCTCCTTTTCTTTACTTGTTTCTTGTTGATTCCCTTCCAGATCCTGGGATTCGTTTCTTCCAACTGTCTCCTTGCCTCTTGCTTCTGAAATCTTTCCTGACGGTATTTTGAAATGCGTCCCTCCTGCTTCCTTGCCTCTTTCTGTGACTACCTAACTGTAGGAGGGAGCGGCACTCCCTCATGTGCGTCCTGCCATGGAACCCTAATGCAAAACCCTAGTGTCAACTTCTATCTGCCTTCAAGTTGCAAACCTCCTCCCCTCCAAAATAAATAGTCATTTAAATTTAAAAGGTTAAGTTAATTTTGTTGTAAACATCACTTTATACTTCTCATAAAACAGGGTGAATAAAATAAACTCAAGCCTTTTTTTTCCATGCCCCTTTGGGAGTTCGTTATTAAACAATTATATACATAAAATATATTTATTTTACTGTGACTCTATGAGATTTAATATAAAAAGTTTAATGATTTTTTATTTATTCGTGATATTTTAAGTAGGTTAATTTAGCAGTTTAAAGGAGTAATAACAACTTTTCTTTTTTCCTAATCATATTTTATTTATTTATTTATTTTTGTTAATTTTGCTTTAAATTGGGTAGGGATTTCTTGAAATTGTAATTTCCAGTTGTAAAAACCTAAAAAATATTGAGGGTTCTAGGATTCCTTCGAAGGTGTGGTGAACAACTTTCAAATTTTAAGTGCTATTCATTTCATTTGGAAATTCATTTAACTTAATGATCATAAAAAATGTGCTTTATTAACACGTGGTATATTAAATAAAAAATTTATTAAAATATGTAAAAATGATTTTTTTTAGAAATAGATTAATGAGTTGAAATACAAAAATAATTGCAAAGAGAATTCCCATACAGAAAAATTTAAGATAAAAAATAAAATGAAAAATATGAAAATTGTAAAACCTCCATCAAATTTTCATTTGACAGTCAAAGAAGATTTGAAATCCCAAAACTGATTGCAAACACTGGGTCTCTCTGTCTGTTGTCTCACCCCTGCTACATGTTCCTGCAGTGGTCCCACAAAGCACTGTAAAATCCCTGCTGAAACCCGCTGATCCTGCCCTGGAAAGTACTGCTCCTGCCCTCAGTCCGCTAAAACTCACCGCCGCTGCTCGAAACCCTCTGAAACCCCCTGCTCTAGTATGAAAAACTATATCGGAGCTGTTAGATTGTCCACCGTCACGACGAATGTTTTTGAGGTTCGAGTCTCCTTTGAATGCTTTGTAACGGGCAGGAGCATCATAAAGAAAGTCGAAAAAAATTAATTATAACAAGCGTCCAGTCATCATTAATTTCTAAATCAGTTACACGCTGTGGCCCGTGAATACTAATGGTTTTCAACTCAGAATTTGTTGAAATCAATTACAAGTTTAATGAGTAATTCTGTACAATAAAAGTATTTTAAGAGTGTTTTTAGAAGTGTCATATATCTATATCAATGAAAAACTTAATTTAAATATTACAAAACAAAATTCAAATTTAAATACCACAAATCAAAATTCAATTTTTTCTATTAGATTCAAATACAAAAAATAAAAAATTCACACTAAAAACAACTCCGTCTTTAAATGGCAAAAAAGGGCAGAGTCCAAGTTCTTGATCTTGATTTCACAGTGAAACATTAACTAAAAACAACTCCGTCTTTAAATGGCAAAAAAAAGGGGCCGAGTCCAAGTTCTTGATCTTGATTTCACAGTGAAACATTTAGGAACAATACAACTTGCGGCGCCCCTGCTGTTCCTACTGGTCTCGTTGTCTTTAATGGCCGGTTCTTTGGATACAGTCGTGAATGCTGAGGAACTTGCTGTTGCATCTAATTGATCAGGTGGCATTACATCATATGGCCCGCGAGGGTTCGATTCCTCTCTGGGCCAAATCTCCGATGGAATCCTGGGCAGGTGCAGTGATGATGTAGAGGAGTTTTTGATGGAAGCTGACGTGCACGACAGGCTTCTAAGGAGGGTGAAATTCTACATCAGCTACGCAGCAGCGTTTGCTAATTCTGTTCAGTGCAGGCCCCATTACTCCAGATTGTTTCAGGCAACAGGGCCCGTCAGGCCCTACGGCTGGAGCTGCACCGCAATCACTCGATGCCAACGTTACATTGGCTAAGATTAGTTTCCTATTCCTCTTTTGTAGGTAAGTATTCACACGGATTTGAACTAGTGATGTATCACAAAAAGTGTCTTAACAGTGCACTCAATCACCATCAATCCAAGCTGGAGCTGCACCGCAATCACTGGCTAAGATTAGTTTCCTATCCCTCTGCACCACAATCACTTGATGCCAGGCTAAGATTAGTTTCCTATCCCTCTTTTGTAGGTAAGTACTCACGGGGATTTGAACCAGTGATGTATCACAAAGAGTGTCTTAACAGTGCACTCAATCACCATCAATCAAATCTCTATTTTATTTGGATGTGAGCTCACTAAGCCAAACACGACCTTGATGTATGTGGCTACCTCTTTCAATTCTCTATCCAATTGGAGTGATATATTGAACATGATGATAATGTAGTCCCACCAAATTTAAAAGACAAAAAATATAGATATATTTTAAAATACATATCAAATCTAAACAATTTGTCAAACTTAATGATTTCTGCAACTTTATACTTAGTTGTAAAGTTTTATTAAAAAATATTGATGATTTTTAATATTTTTTATCATATAAAATGATTTTAAAAAAATTTAATCAGCAAAATACCTCAATGATAAACCATTTTGTCCCTTAAATCTATCACTTTATTTAAAATTCAAATTACTGAATTGATTTTCAAAATAATTAAATTGAATTAATTAAAACTTGATTTGTCCCTTAAAATTCTATCACCTTATTTAAAATTCAAATTACTAAATTGATTTTTCAAAATAATTAAATTAAATTAATAAAACTTGACATGGATTGAAATTAGAATTTATTATTATATATATATATTTTTTCATCATTTTTTAATACTGTCTACATTATTTTAAAAAATATTTATACTATAATTAAAAAGAATAGTAAAAGGTAATTATAAATGTTGGTGCCCTGATGATCCTCTCAAATTCGAGTAGTTTTAAGAAAGTTGTGAGATATATTCTCATATTGGGAAATGTTTGTGCTAGCTTGCAGTTAAAGAATAATGTATGCATTCAAAAATATCATGTCAAATTATAAATTGATATATTGAAGTGTTATATTGATATTGCGATAAAAGTTTCAACGACGTGTATATTGTGGTCAATTAGAAACAGGCCACTGTTTTGTTTCAAAATGTGCAAAACTCCATCAGTTTTGGAGTTAAAAAGGTCGTTTGAAAATGGTGAGAATATGTATCAAATATTTAATTATGTTTATTAAAAAGTTTTAATGGGATGAAGTTGAATTTTTGAATTAATATTGTATATGTTATAAAAAGTAGAATGATGAAATTAAGTTTAATTAGTATACATTTATTTTAAACACTGATTTAATATGAATTGAGAGGGATCTAATTTTTTCACTTGCAAATTTTTTATGAGTTCATATTATTTAAATGTTTTGTACAGTGATTTAATTTTTTTAATTTTTTTTTGGTCGACATGAGAAAAATTTCAACTTTGATGACAGAAAGCATCCTTACACATTATACTGGGTTGTAGAATGAGCCTCTCGACTCAATTAATGTTTTTTGCGTTGGTTATATGGTTAATTTACTTACATCAATATATGATAGCAGTTTTTTTTATAAAAAATTATTTAGGTAGTGTAAATAATTTTAAGACATACATATGTTAACTATATCCAACTCATATTAATGAACAACTTATATAAGGGGAATTCATGAACAAAGGATACATTTATTTTTAGTGGCAGATAAGAGTGGGAAAGACTCACTTTTGTGATTACAATTATCCCTAGGATAAAGGACTGTAGTTAAATGAAAAATGTTTTATTAAATCGAACCTATTTTCTTATGTTCTTAGATACAATGAGAAAATACTGAAGCATCTGATAGTATCAGATCTGTATTTTCTGCAATCGTTTTCATATTGGAAGGCTCTGATAGGGGGATATGAGCGCCCCATCTAGGGGGGGGAGACCCCCTCCTATCACAGTGTAGCAGCAGGTGAATCCAGTGGAAACATAGGCTTGCTGCATGGCCAAGGAGCCGCCTCTAGTGAGGGACCTGTAATGGGAGCCCAATGACAAGCACAAATCCACGGGCAATGCCTCCCATGCGCAACCAAGAAACCTAGATTCATGATAGCCTCCAACAAAATGGAGAACTACCGCAAGTACATGAAGGATCATGCCCTGATCTACAAATTTATTGGGGTTTGGCCATAAAAAAAGGACCTGATCAAGTGGATCCAACTAAAATGGCAACCCAAAGGCCATATAGATCTGAAGCTTGGAGCTCGAGGGTTTTTTACATTAATATTCGCTAGTTTGGAGGACAAGGAGAGGGTTTTTGAAAATAGACCATACATTTACTATAATGGAGAGATTTTTATGAGATATTGGGAGGAATACTATAATATGAATCGGGAATAGTTTATGGTTGCCCCTGTCTGGGTTCGCTTCTTCACTTTATCAGTAGATTTATGGGATCCAGAAATTCTGGAAGGGATAGGCAAATCCATTGGAAGATTTGTGAAAGTAGTTGAATTGACCCGTACGGGGAGATACACTTCGTATGCCCGCATCTATGTTTACATGAACATCACTAAACCCTTCCCTGAATTTGTAGAATTGGAATACCAAGATGAGATATGGAAGCAACCTCTGGATTACGAGCACATCCCTTTTATTTGTCACCGCTGCCATGAGTATGGCCACTTGTATAAACCCTGCCCATTGAATCAAATGGAACTCGAACTTCGGTCCCAAGCCAACGAGTAGACTTCATCTCAAGAGGATAATGAAGGTTTTCAAGAGGTCTCACATAAGAAGAAGAATGAAAAATAGGCCTAAACACATTTGGCAGCAAAGCAACGAAATGCGGATAATAAAAATCGTTTTGGGGTTCTACAGGATATGGGGGAAAGTTCCAAAGCCGTAGATCAGTAGAAAGAAACAGCATGAGGAAGAGAACCAACCAAAGAAAATCCTAAGCCAAAATGAAAATCTTAGATGGAACCATCGGATAAGGCAGAACGACAGTAGCCCACAGAACTCAATATCATGCATATTGATACAACAAAGGAGGATTTGAGCACTGAAGAATAGATTTTAAGAAAGTGTTGCATGGATAGAGGAATCTAGAGGAGAGGTTCATTAAAGAAGCTCTATCGGGACACACTCCAACAATATCAGGCAAAGCAGAGCCAAACACCACCATATCCGTCAGATATCATTGGTTCCTAGTTAGGAGGCTCACAAGAACCTACAAAACAAAGGAGGTAAGAAATGTGGAAGAAAAAATCTTGAAGAATTGATCCAAATGGTAGGAGATTCATTAGTCAATTCTGGAAGGGTGGTACCTCTATCGTCGGTTTTCCACCAAATTAACAAAGTTTCTCAATGATTGTTATCTCTTGGAATGTGAGGGGCCTCAACAACCAAGATAAACAAAGATATCTGCAGGATCGCCTAAAAAAGGAGAAACCCCAAATAGTGTTGTTTTAAGAAACTAAGGTCACAGGAGCAAGAATTGAAGCAATGCTCAGTCGGATGCATCCCAGGTATGAAGTAACATCTTTAGATGCAAGGGGTAGTGCAAGAGGTGTTGTAATACTTTGGAACCCTAGCGAGATCCTTTTTGACCATCGGATTAGTATGCCCCATATTTTATCTGGAAGATTCAAACATATTGGGGCTAAAGAGTGGGTATTATTATCACTAGTCTATGGTCCTCATATTCTAGGGGAGAAAGAATATTTCCTCCAACATTTAGGAAAGCTTCGCACAATGAGTAAGGAAAAACTATAGTTGATCGGGGAAGATTTTAACCTCATAACCTCAATAGAAGAAAAATAGGGAGGGATAAGACAGCAGGAGCCAGAAATGGATCTCTTCCGAACTTGGATAGTAGATTTAAAAGTAGTAGACATTCCAAACCATCAACGAGATATTCACATGGAATAACCAGAGAGGCGAAGCCCACCAAGTCACCTCTAGGTTAGATAGATTCATGGTCTTTGAAGACCTTATCAATAAGGACATTTTCTTCAAAGCCTCCATTCTGCCTTGTCTGGGATTCGACCATTAGCCAGTCCGGCTAGAAATGGACCTTAAGATGGGCCAACATAAACGAACCTTCAGGTTCGAGTCCTTTTGGTTACAGGACACATCCTTTCTAGACAAAGTAAATGATTGGTGGACCTCTGGTATGGTTCAGGTACGTAACTGTATGCACACCTTTCAACTCCGTCTGAAGGATCTGAAGCAAGAGATAAAAAAGTGGAATAAATCAGAATTTTTTCACATTTAGAAAGATCAAGAAGTCCTGCAAGACAACATGCAAATGATGCAACAACAAATGATCAACCAAGGGCGGTCAGGGTCCCTAATAGTAGAAGGAAAAATCTAACTCAGATCGAGGAACGAAAAAAATAGGAGCTACTTTGGAAACAAAAATCCAGGGTTCAATAGCTGCATGAAGGGGAGAGAAACACTCGTTTCTTTCATAAAGTTATGATCCATCATAAGTAGCACAACCATATATTTTTGCTACTTGATGCGGAGGGGAACCAACTAGTACAACATGAAAACATGGAAAACCTTTTGGTCGACCATTTTCATAACATCCTATCAGAACCGAATCAGGATAGATAAGAGGCAATCAGGCGCATTACAAGACACATACCACAATTTGTCAGCAGAGACCAAAACATGGCATTGATGAGAGCCATCGCTATGGAGGAAGTTGAGGAGGTAGTAAAACGCTTGGTGAAGAACAAAGCCCCAGGACCTGACAACTTTACTATAAAATTCTTTCAGATGGCTTGGCTTATTTTGGTTAAGGATATCTTGGAAGTGGTTGAAGAATCTCAGTTATCCTGGTATGTACATCCCACTCTTAACTCCAATTTTATAGCATTGATTCCGAAAACAGCTCATTCTGAAGACACTCAGGGATTCAGACCTATTGCTCTATGTAATGTCATATATATAATTATCTCCACCATTATGGTCAATCATCTTAAACCCCTTCTTCTTGCCCTAATTTCTCCTGATAAAATTGGTTTTGTCCATGGCCGCCAAATTCTGGACAACATTGTCACTAACGAAGAGGTAATTCACTCTCTTAAGAGCCTTAAATCAAAGGGTATGATGATAAAATTGGACTTATCTAAATCCTATGATCGCCTAATTTGGTCCTTTTTGAAAAACATACTGAAAGCCTTTGGCTTTGAACAACAATGGATCCAATGGATTTATTCTCTCATCTCCTCCCCACTATTCTCGATCCCCATAAATGGATCTCCCTCTCGCACCTTCAACGTGACCAGAGGCCTCTGCCAAGGTGACCCTATTTCACCTTTCCTCTTCGTTCTAGCTGCGGAATGGCTGGGAAGATATATAAAATCATTTTTTCAAGTTGGCCATTTAAAAGGAATTCGTCTGTGGGGCAATGACCTTCCCTTCTCCCACCAACAATTTGTGGATGATATGTTATTCTGTCAAGTCTCCCTTTGGGAATCTAGGGCTCTAAAAGCCTTTCTGCAGGACTTTATGCAAGCTTCTGGTACTCAAATCAATAATGAGAAACCAGTATCTTTTTCTTCAACACTCAAGTTCCTTCCCAATCTTTCTTGGACAGGATCCTGGGATTGTGTTGGCTCCCTTCCATCCAAATATCTGGGAATTCCCCTAGTGACTAACTCTCTTAGGACCTCGTGTTAAAAGACCCTTGAGCTAATCCAATCCTTGCTTCAAAACTAGTCATTTTGATCCCTGAACATTGTTGGGAGGGTGGTTTAACTGAAAGTTGGGCTACAATTGATCCCAATATATCAACTCTTGGGGCTAGATTCTCCTAAAAATGATTGCTCTGATATGACAACTATCTTCAAAAAATTCCTATGGCAGGGGGCTCAGGAAGCAAAAAAATGGGCACACCTTTCATGGGATTGGTTGACTAAACCTAAAGTGGCAGGTGGTTAGGTCTTCAGGATCCATTTCTACTAAACCAAGTGATGGGGGAAAAATCTAGTGGCGTTGGATACAAGGTAGTATTGATCGCTAGAAGGTCACCTAGGGTTGGAAATATAACATGCCTTCAACTACAGAGGAAAGACTGAGATTGTAGGGAACTCCAAGAGGATCATCAATTTGGAACTTAGCTTTTGAGAATAAAGAGTTAATTCGCAACCACACATTTTGGGAAATCAGAGATGGGAGGATAGCTCTATTCTGGCAAGATTCATGGCAACAACGGGAAAAAATCTTGAGTTTCCAGGATCCAGTGAAGATTTTCCTTTTCACCAATAGACCCCACAACTTAACAGTTAATCAGTTTTGGGACTCAACGCCCGGGAATCAATGGAGACAGTGGAAAACGAAACACTATGGTTAGTGTGCAGTTGTCGGATTCTCACTTGGGACCAATTACATAAGAGAGGAATCCATGGGCCCTCTTTCTGCAGTATGTGTTCTTCTCAGACTGAAACCATAGAGCATCTCTTGAATCTATGCCCCTTTGTAGTCCAACTCTGGTAGAATAACGATACTCTTTTTGGTCATCTATACCGGAATAATACCAGTATTTGATACACCATTGGGAATTGGAGGAAAGGAATCTCATCCAGTCCGGTGGTAAATCGAGCCTGGTATCTCTCAGCTTTCTTTTATGGGAAATATGGAAGGAAAGGAACATAAGGATTTTCAAGGACCAGAAACTATCACACTTGGTAATCTGGAAAGGAATACTCCAAAATATAAGAGAATCTGTACTTGCAGAGAAATGGCATTCTGATGATTGGAAGGTCAACCCCCAAGAAGGGCGGATACTGACTATTCTAAACTTATCCCTACAAATTGTTACACCCTCATCTTGGAAATTAAAGGTGCCTCCCAACCAATCTCCTTCTTTCTTCTCATGCCCCCCATAGGGTTTTCTCAAGCTAAACTTCGATGGGGCATCCAAAGGTAACCCTGGGGATGCGAGCTTTGGAGGGGTCATCAAGAACTCGCAGGGTCAGGCTATCCAAATATATGATTCGGATTGCGGCATTGCAAGTAAAAATGAAGCTAAATTTAATGTTGTTAAACATGGCTTGATAATAGCCAGAAGGGAAGGGCTAAGAAAAATGGTGGTGGAAGGCGAATCTTCTCTGGTCATTGATACTATTAAAAAGCTTAACCAGGGGACCTAGTGGAAAAATATTAGTAAAACCTGGAGGACTACTTGCTTGATCCAGGATATCATTTAACTTATTCAATATTTCGAGTATATCATCCCCTCGCATGTCCACCACAATGGCAACAAAGCTGCAAATTTCTTAGCAAACTGGGGTTGTCTTTACCCAAGAGTGAATATAGATAAGCCTTGGATAAGGGAGATTGAGGAAGCAGGAATGGACCATTAACCCCGATTATGAACCAAGACCTTGGTCCTAATTAGAACCCCCGTTTAGGATGCAAGACAGTTGGAGGCCCTCTTGGGCTTGATTGACATGAAAAAGCTTTTAATTTTTTGGGGTGGTGGGTGGTATCCCCCATGCCCTCACATGCGTATTCATTGTGATAATATGCGGTGTCGCAGACCACGATGTGAAAGTTGGTAATCCTTGGCGCCTATAGGTAGTGGGAGCGAAGGTGGAGTTAAGTCCTCATATCCGACATATAAACTCGAGTCTCAGCTTTTGAAGGAGCTTAAGTTGGTTAGTTACAAGTTCGCGGCATTAGGAACACGAGTGGAACATCCATCTACTACCTGTCTCTGCTCGAGGTTGGTGTATAAAGTTTGGTATGTTATAATGCTATCTTTGTATCCTAGGTGGTGGGTGACTACTTGGGATAATTTTCACGCCCAGAGGGGAAAGGAAACATTGGTTGATTTAGCAGTTTCTATGATTGGCAACATAGGCCTTCTTGATTATGTGATGTCGATTTCTATATTTTTTTGCAATCTTCTTTCTCGAATGGGCATGTTTACTAGTTTCTGGTTTTTTATCATGATGTTTTCTCTCCATGTTGATAATTGGGTTTCCCAATTTAAGCTTGAATTGTCAGGGAAAGCCTTGTGAAGAGAAAGGGTTTTGGAAAATGATCAGGGCCAAGTCTATGGATTCAGGGCTCAGGGGGTTATGGGGACACCGTTCCTTTTCTGGTGATACCTCCCACCTCTTGAGGGTTATTAATTATATATGCTTGTTGGCTTGGGTGGTGAAATTCTGAAGGGACACAACATTTTCCGGCATTGCATTTGTTTTTCTGGTCATTCATTAAGTTAATTCTTGTTTTTCAGGTGGTTCTCTGTACAAATTATATTCCAAGTTCGCCTATGTTGTCTTCACTCTTGGCCTCTCTACAGTGGGCGAAGTCATGAGCACAGGAAAGTGGGAGAAGGGTGAAGAAAGGGGGCCCGACCTTAATAGACATGGTGAAGTCTCAGCCTCATGGTGGAGCCTCGAGTTGAGGCAAAAGAGGCAAAAGACACCAAGAAGACAAAGGAAAAGATGTAGATCCATCTTTCGGTTGGACTGAGCGGCATAGGGGGATTGTACACTAGGGGATATCAAGGAAAGGGACTACACGGCAGGGGACGACGCAGAGGGGGGTTGCACAACGGGGGACTGTGTGGCAGGAAACTGAGCGGAAAGGGACTGTGCAGCAAAGGACTGCACGATAGATGGGTCGAAAAATAAATTTTGAGAATCATCAGGCCACAATCAAAACTCATTGCGAAGGGACCCTGACGCAGGTGAAACAAGTGATTGTGAACTGTGAGGTAGAGTTGAATTCACAAGCTGAGCTTGGACTGCCAATCAATGACTAGGGGTAACTAACCATGGATCCTAAGTACATGCATGACTGTCTCACCCTATTCAGACATTCCATTCATCTTTACTGGTTAATGAAGTGCATAGTGACCAAAGCATTAGCTGCGACCACCAGCACAGTGCTGCACAGTGAGGCTGAGTCGAGTCTACAAGACATTCAAAATGAGCTCCAGCTTATCCAATGTCAGTTGCAAAACCAGAATGCCCATTAGGGTCTCATCAAGTGACATATCCCATGCCTACCACAATTTGAATTACCAGGATCAAGCGCTAAAGATCCTGTTACGGTGGAATCATCAGATGAGTAATGGGTCTAAGCTATGATTGCTAATTTTGGCTTATTTTCTGTTCTTTATGTCAAATATCATTTATGATTTCAATTTGATGTTTATTAGTTGGTTTTTAGACTATCAGCCTTATAAGGCTTGGCTAAAAAGACTTAAACTATTTATGTTTTGGATGGCTTATAGCGCGATTCGATGGCCAATAGACCTAGTTTTTCCACTAGGCTGGTTGAGGCCACCGAACGAACCATAAATTTGTAACATGCTTGTTTATAGATGAATAAATGAAAGGTACTGCTAAGCTTACAAAAAAAAACCTTTCTTAGACAACATAAATTCTTAGATTATTATCTGAGGGTTAACATTTTGCTCATTCTTTAGTGAAAATACCTAGAATATGAAATATCAATCTATACCCTCAACACCTTATTGCATTGCCTTACAACAAACTCTTAGCACACTCTCTTTATTATATTCAAATGGTTATTGATTGACCATTGAGTAGATAATATACTCTCATGCTTACGCTTCTATTTGTTTTTCTTGGGTTAATTACTCAACTCTCAGAGAGATCTTCACTAACCTCTTTGGAATCACTACAATTTCCACCTTTGAATCTTAAATTTTATTTAGGCACCTAAATATTTACCTTCCTTTTGTGACATTTCAACTACCTTTAACATACCATCATGTATGCTCCTCATTTCACTCTTCATTTAATTTCCACGAGATATCAAGAATTTCTCACTTATCGAGAATAATTCAATAATGCTCCATCAAGCATGCACCTGTAGTCAACTATTTTCCAAGTGGAAAGCCTTGGGAAACTAAAGAGTGGTACCAACACATGTGAATGTTATTCCAAGAGCATGCTCTTTAATTTGATTGTGTATGTTGAAACTTGGCAGTAGAAAGATGGACACAATGGAAAGGAGATCCAAAGGGTTTGATGTAGTTAAGTTATGACTACTCAAACACTCAAACGATTTTTGCAATCTTCTATTGCACTAAGTAATTCTCACCTATTAAGAATAATTCAATAATGCTCCATCAAGCATGTACCCACAATAACCTATTTGCCAAGTTTAAGCCTTGGGGAGCTAAATGGCAGTGTGACCATGTGCAGGTGTTAATCCAAGAACATGCTTCTTAATTGAACTTTGTATATGTTGAAACTAGGCACTAGAAAGATGGACATAATGAAGAGGTGTGCCAAAGGGTCCATTGTTAGGTAAGTTAGCAATAGTCAACACTAAACATAATCCTACACTTACACATTATTTTGTCTTAGAATCATTTCTCAACACTATCATGTCCTTGTTGGATGTTGGAAATAAACAAGTGGAAAAAGAGTATGAAGGGAAATGTAGTGAGAATTGTGATCTTTAATAATCGCAAGAATTCTTTCTAGAGGGAACTCATTGCAAGACAACTTTTTTGTTATCTTTTTTAGTTACTCCAAAATTACTTTTACCTAGTTAGTGAAATGCTTCATGTGATGTGGAGGGATTTTATTCTGTTGTCCCCTTTGTTATGCATTGGTTAGCTTACATTTAGAGATTAGTGTGTGTATTCTTACAATGGGATCAATTCTAGGGAGGCACACTTCTTGATGTGGTAGTTGGAACACATGGTGGTTTGACATATTTTACAAGGATACACTTGTTAAGGAGGATGGGCACTAGAGACATGTCGAGCGACCACCTTGGAGGAGGGCATTATGCACTTATAGGTTAGACATGGAGCCCTGGGAGCATTGGACCCACCTTGTACATATGTTGTTGAGGATGCACCATCTTACTTAGAGTGTTTGACAAGTAGACACCTGAACTTGGAAGGTGAACCACCTTGGGGATTGTAAATACCTTATTGCATCATGCGACATTCATACTTAGTGTAGCACTCTACCGGGGGCTTTATTTTTGACTTTATCCTTAGGGATTACCGTTTGGACTTAGAACATGTTGTATTGTTGGCCTCCCTCACCTTTAGTATAAATAAAGGAATGAAAATGTCTTTATAATAAACTATTTTGAGAGAGCATGCCTTAGAAATTGTTAACTAGCATGATGATAACAATGGGAAGGTTTTTTGAAGAACATGTGTTTACTCTTATAACAAGAATAATTTTTATGGAATGCATGGACTAGTTTTTTTTAGCTTATGAGATGCAAGTGATGAGCATGTGAAGCTCATGTGATGTAAGTGCTTAGGGTTGGATAGTTGGTGTGATACTAGCTTGGTGGTGAGATAATTGGAGAGGTTAGAATAACTAAGAAATAATATTTTCTAGGATTTGTTGTTTCTAGTTAGGGTTCATAGTTATCATAGATGCCCTAGATTGGGTTCGGGAAGCTTTAGAGACATCCTTGCTTGGGATGAGCTAAAAGGACTTATTATATCAATGTGGGATGAACTATAATAAGGAGTTGTGCCATTGTTGTTCTAAACTCTCTTATTGTAGATCAGGTTATCATACATGGTTTTCATGTGCTTTGAGCAAGATTCATGGCTATTCAAATTAAGTTTATTTATTTAGACAATAGGGTTGAAATGTTGAGCGTTTTCACTTTCCTTACTGAAAAATTCATGTGTAAATTGTGGTGTCGCATTTCCTTTTTTAATAAATGCCATTTTCAAATCCACATACTTGATTTGATTATGCCCTAAGTGTTGTTATATTGATATAAAGTTAAAAGTATTTTGTGGTGTTTATTTAAATATTTAACTTAGACTAATTTGCATAAATTTGAGATATTTTCAAGTGTATTTTGAATATTTTAGTTCATCCCTAAGGTTGAAATTTCTGTGCAATGTGGTGTTGCATTGATGTAACATTGAAGTATTTGGTGGTGGTTATCCTGTCTTGAACTTATTTAGACCAATGTGGATAGATTTGAGATATTTGCAAGTGTATTATTAAATATTCTTGTTCAATTCTACGAATGAAAGTTCTATGTAATATATTCATGACCTTATTGATGTGAGGTGAAATTTTGAATGGGTAAATTGCAAATTTCTTAGTGAAAATTGTCTTGTTCTTGAAATTTCTACATGGTTTCAAAGCTTATTAAGTTGAGATTTCTCTCATGTTGAGGAAGAGTTGGATATTTCAATAAACATGAAACCCTAGCTTCTTTAATTGAAATTAATTCATGCTTGGGATAAGCATGTGTACCCTATAAGATTTTATTAAGATGCTTTAGTTGCTCCCATGTTTGGAATGGTGGTTTCTCTTAAGATAGATGATATATATATGCTTAATTTATTACCTGAGGTGTGCTTCGAGGTTTGCAAGCATGAATACTATGGTTAGTTGATGAAAGAGTATTCAACTATGAATAACATGATGAGGAAAAAGAGGAAAAAAATATTCCAAAAATGATGATTAGCATGGGCTTGTAAGGTAATTCATGTACGTTGGAAAAATAACATTACACTATTTTTTTAAATCTATATCTATTCCAAGTTGAATAAAAGTCTGAAGATCAAGCCCGAGGTTCACTTGATAAAGCATGGCCACATATATTAGACACAACCACCGAGAGATTGAGAAATATGATAATATTCCATGGATAGATAATGGATAATATGACAAAACGTGGCCACAATAATGATATTGGTAAAGAAAATTCCACAATTAAATCAATACTTCAGTCAACTTTTTTCTTCCATGGTTTCACATGCTAACATGCTCCGGGACTTTAATTCTCTATTACCATGCTCCGGGACTTTAATTCTCTATTACCATGTGACAAAGGAATCAAAAGCTAAAAGCTAAAACACACTAAGCATAGCCACGAGAGATGGACAAAATTGAGATAAACAAAACAAATTTATGATGAAGACCCAATACAATGGATCTATGGATACATTTAATATTTGAGTTAATGCTTCAATTATTCTACGCTTTAGGTTTTCAGGAAAATAGATATGTTAAAGCTCTCATATAGAAAGATAGAACTTTCTTGAAAGCTTAACAAAAAACATGGACTCAAATGTTATATATATAGGGTGAATATTCATCATAAAGTTTATTGGTTGAATATTGATGTGCATTTTTTCCAGGGGTGAGTAGTAGTATAATTTTGTTGATGAAATTAAATTGTATGAAGTGTTTTGGAAAGGTAGTAGTTAAAGTAGTTGTCGTGAGGGTTGGTAGTCAAAATTTATTAGTAGAAGGTTGATTTGTATTTTTTTTTTTATGGATCAGTGGAATTATGGATTTTTTCACTGAAGGAGGTTTTAGGGTTTTTTGTTTTTGTTTTTTGGTTATTTCTCTAGTTAATGGAAAAGAAAATAGAAATGGAAATATGATCAAATATGCTTATTATGGCAGTCTAGTCTAATCTAAGCATTTCATTTTCTTTCCCATTATGTTGAGCATCTTAGGATAGTGAGGTCATTTTATGATACTAAAATATTTCTTTGAAATGCACTTCTTGAAAGGGGTGTTGGTGTCAGCCAAGCCCCAAGTTTATTCTAACAAAGCTATGATGTATGATTCGAGGAGTACTAGTCCAAGCACTAGATGATTCAATCATTGTACTAGATGAACTTAATGACTTATTGATAAAACTTTATAAAATTCTTTAGAATGGTGCAAAAGGTTTTCTTTGCAATCTCAAAGTAGAGGATTAGTCTATCTAGTTGAGTATTAGGGAAATCAAATTGTTTTGCATGCTTCATTTTTGTACTTTCTTTGTCATTGTGTCAATACTATATGCATAAGTCAAAGATAGCTTCGTCATTTGTCAAATCTAGTTATAAATTTCAACAAGAGTCTTTGGAGAAGATGGCATAATTGGGCCATAAGTTTCAAGCTGAAACTAATAAATGCATCCATTAAGAGAAATACTACTTTCATAAGGACCCTAGGTGAAATAGGCATTCAAGGGTTGGGGAATGTAAAATAAGTTTCACCACATATTTGATCACCATATGTTGCAAATTTGTGTCTTTAATGCTTGTACATAAAATACAAAGAAAAATACAATAAAGACACAATTGGGAGGGTGGACGACTAATAATGGTTGGTAGAGATGAAGAATCACAACATTAATAGCTAGTGGAAAAAGAATGTGTGTCATATAAACCAATCATTCCAAATGCCTTGACATGTGAATGGAATAGCTAACTAATATAAGCCTAAGGTTTCCCAATTGATTAATATGGCTTTGTATATTATAACATGCATTATCATGGTGAGAACATGTGGTGACAAGGAATTATAATTTTGTTCTGTAAATGCATACACATTGGAGTGAAAAATCTATGATTCTTCTATGGATAGGTTTGAACATGGATATACACATTTATGTACCATGGGGGTGCTCTGTCATATCTAGCATATAATGATTAATTAAAAATTAATAGTTAGTTTTAATTAAATAAATGTATGAATAACCTTGAGAATCATGTTTTGGTTTATCTTAATTTTGGGTAGTTAAAGTTGACTATGTTAAATAAACACTAGATCCTTTCTAAAAATGTAGAAAATTATTGGAGCAATAAACGCTAAGATTTAATACATTTTTGGAACAAATTATGTATTGTGTTTCCATGTTTACAAGTCTCATTCTTAGTTAGTACATTATATGTCTTAACAATTGGTATTAGATCTTTCAATAAAGGCCTCATCTATAATCAAAATTTGGCTCTTTCTTTGGCCTGTCTACCCACCTAGAATTCTTTCCTTTTCAGTCATGTGGATCCTTTGAGGATCACTCTTGCAATAAAATAAATTTTGTTTTTAGGTTTTGTACAAACCCAAATAAACTCCACAATGAAAGAACACAATGAAAGAGTTCAATGAAAGAGCGTCATATTAATGATAAAATTACTTATTTATATATGTGAAATCTAGGTATGAGACAGTTGTGTCTCGGTAACTTATTAACCGTAAAAACAAAATGTAAAACTAATTACATATTATACAATAACAATCTTGAAGGATTAGTTAACATTCCCTGGGACATCTGACATGCCGAGTAACTTTCTGAACTTTTCAAACTTTTCATGTCCCAGTGGATTTGTAAATATGTCTGTGATTTGTTCTAAAGTAGGACAATGTGTCAGATGAATAACTTTTGCCTCTACGTAATGTTGAATCAAGTGATATTTGGTGTTAATATGCTTGCTTTGATCATGAAACTTGAGATTCTTGGCCAACTGAATTGCAGAAGAGTTATCGACGAGTAGTGTAGTTGAAGCCTTTTGTTTCTCGTGCAAGTCTTCAAGTATTTTGCGAAGCCAAATGATTTCTTTTGTAGCTTGAGCTGCTACAACATATTCGGCTTCGGTGGTAGAATCAGTAGGAACAGATTGTTTGCATGATCTCCAAGTGATGGCTGCTAATCCAAAACTCATCAAATATTTAGAAGTAGATACTCCATTCTCCTTCTCTCCATCAAAATCAGAATCTAAATAGTTGGTGAGATAGAAATCTGCAACTTTGGAATATTTGATGCCATATGTTCGAGTGCCTTTCAAATACTTGAGCACTTGCTCTGCTGCATTCCAATGACCTTCACATGGATTATGAAATAACCTGGAAAGTATCCCTACAACAAAAGCTATGTCAGGTCGAGTTGTAGTTAGAAAATTCAAACTTCCAACAAGTTGCTTGTGATTTGTTGGATCTTCAAACATACTTCCTTTAGTGGAAGTAAGCTTCAAATTCTACCCCATAGGAGTAGTGACGAGATTACAATCCTGCATCCCAAACCTGTCCAATAATTGTCCAATATATTTTTTTTCTGAGAAACAAAAATATATTTGGGTCTCTGATCAACTTCAATCCCTAAATAATGATGTAATAAACCCAAATTTGTCATGTCAAAAACTTTCAATAATTCTCTTTTAACGGATGCTATATAGTCATCATTGTTTCCTGTGATCATCAAATCATCTACATACACAACCAAATATACAACTGACTTTCCAATTTTCTTAACAAAAAGAGTTTCATCATCCAGATCAAATAGCTTATAATTCAACTTGAGAAGGTGTTCATATAACTTTTCATACCATGCACGAGATGCTTGTTTCATTCCATACAAAGCCTTAAACAATTTGCATACCTTTTCTCTTTTCCTTTAACAACACAACCTTCAGGCTGAAACATATAAACATCCTCCTTCAAATCGCCATTCAAAAAAGTTGTTTTAACATCCATATGGTGTATCTTCTAGCTATTCTGAGCTGCAAGAGAAAACAAAGTTCTAATTGTGCCCCATTTTGCTGTAGGAGCAAATGTCTCCGTGTAGTCAACGCCTTCGTTTTGAGCATAGCCTTTTGCTACAAACATTGCCTTGTATTTATCAAGCGAACCATCTGCTTTGTATTTGATCTTATACACCCATTTGCAACAAATGGGTTTGACACCTGCAGGAGGATCTACTAACCTTCAAGTTCCATTCTTAACAAGTGCATCATATTCCTTTTGCATTGCATCCTTCCATTCATCACAATTAGTAGCTTCTTCAAAACAGTTAGGTTCGCTAATTTTACAATGATTGAATTCACATTCATGAGAAACATTACCTTAATTACCTTTAGAAGACATTCCTGTTTCAAAATCATCATACTTGCTTGGAACTTTTCGAGCACATGTAGATCTTCATAAAGGTTGTGATGGTTGCTCATCTTGAAAAACAGGCTCAAGAATAGGCTCTTCAAGAGAAATTCTGGTATTGCAGAAACATTACTATCATCCAAATTTCCTTCAACAATAACGTTCCGATAAGTCAAAGATGGAAGAACCATAGACTGATCCAGAATGGGAACACCCCCTTGAGTGTGTGGAACATCATTATTAGATTCAAAATAGAACTTCTTAGATGCAAATTTCTCCAAATGAGCTAGTTTCCTATTAACAATGGAATTACTTTTATATGACTCAAGGAAAATAACATCTTTGGAAAGAATGAACTTCTTGTTCTCCTCACCATACAACCTATAAGCTTTGCAAGTAGTAGAATATCCAAAGAAAATACATTTGCGACTTCTAGCACCCAACTTATTGTGCTGATGTTTAGGAATTAATGCATATCATAGGGAACCAAAGACTCTAAAACGTTGAACATCTAGAAGATGATTATACCACATTTCATAAGGAGATTTATTATTGATGACAGAAAGAAGGACAACGATTGTGAATATAAGCTACACAAAGCATTGCTTCTCCCCAAAACATCAACTTAACATTCTTAAAGAACATCATATATCTAACCATATTAAGAAAAGTTCTATTCATTCGTTGTGCGATGCCATTCTGTTGTGGATTATAAGGTATGGTAGTCTGATGTTTGATTCCACTGTCCTTAAAATATTGTTCAAAAAAACATGAGAAGTGTACTCGCCACTATTAACAGTTCTAAGAATGCCTATATTCTATTGAGTTTTATTTTTAATCATCAAATGAAATTTTTTAAAAACATCAAACACTTGTGACTTATTCTTCAACAAATACATCCAACACATTCTCGAGTAATCATCAATAAAAGTCAGCACATACTCATATCCATTTGCAGTTGCAATAGGCATAGGTCCACATAAATCTGAATGTATGCGACCTAATTTTTGTGAAGATCTAAAAGAAGAACCATGAAAAGGTTGTTTACAATGCTTTCTTATAATACAAGCTTCACAAGGTATAATATTTCTTGGAACTATCAGAATACCTTTAATACCTTGCTTTTTCATAATTTTGATGCTTCCATAATTGATGTGACCAAATCGAGCATGCCACAACAAGCTGGGAGACAAGATATCACTTTGTTGCACCAAAAGAACAGAACTTTCACAAGAATTAGTAGATGAAGTACCATTTAATTTTAAAAGTGTACCTTCTTCCACACCAGTCATAACAACTACATGATCATATGCTCTTTTTATCTTGATGATGCCATAAATATATGGATATAACGCTCCTGTTGCCGAATATGGATAAGAGACATCAAATTTCGCTGAAACTGTGGAATATAAAGTACATCCTGTAGAACATAATCTACAAAATTCGGTATCTTAAAACGAATAGAACTAATTCCAGATGGTTTAATTTGAGAATTGTTAGCAAAGTAAATAACACCAACAATATCATCACTGAATGTTTCAAAAAAATCTCGCCTAAATGTCATATGACAAGTGGCTCCTGAATCCAAAATCCAACTATCTCGTCATGAAGAAAATGTAATGTTGAAAACATAATTAATATTAAAATTACAGTGAGAAAAAATGTAATGTGCAGACTCTGATTATTTTCCCTTATTTGGTGGTGCTTGATCTTTCTTTTCATTCAACTGTTCTCTCCTTTCACTGAATTTCTCCCAAGGGATCTTACAGTTAGTAGCAATATGACCAATTTTACCACATCTAAAACATTTGATAGCTGGTCTATCATTAAAATTCCTTTGTTGTATATCATTTTGTTGTCTATCTCCCTGATTATCCCCCCCCCACCTCTATAATTTCTCCTACCACGACCTCTACTACTTTTATCACCTCTAGAAGTTTCAGCATGAGACTTTTGATCCTTTTGTGCAAGGCACAAAGTTTCTACATTAGAGTTAGGTGGAGCCTTGATCTGGATTTAGACAAGAATGCAACATATTACAGAGATAGCCATAAATATAGAGATGCAGCAAAAATAATACTTCATTTAATTAATGTAAAATATTGAAATATGCTTACAAACAGAAGTGGAAATAAACTAGCTTGGGCGATGGTAGCTTATCTCTGAGGAGAGATGTGGCTGCTACATGCCTCTGAAGTGTCTTATAATGAGGCACAAAGACCTATTTATTGTTGAGAAACAATGGAAAACCCTAAACATCCAAAAACATAACCCTAGGAGATGAAGAGCCAAACTATGGGCCCCGTTTTGGGTAAATTGGTACATCAACTTCACGGGGTCATAACTTTGGCATATGATCTCCATTTGACACGCACAATACCTCATTAGAAAGATATATCCAAGGACTACAACTTTGGGAAGAGAAACATGGTCCATGGACCCAAGTTGCTCCCACTTTTCCCAAAAAAAGTCGTTTAGGGCCTCAACACAACTCCGAAAGTTCAGGACCCAAAAAACTGCTAAAAATAATAAATTGTGCTATAATTAAGAAATTGAAAAACTAAAAGAAACAATGGTGTGGGTCCAAGTGGAATTAGCAAGTGGCCACCAATATCCACTTGGACCATTCCTCTCCCCTTAGGAAGTAATGGTCCCCATTGCGTTGAGTTCCTCCATGAGATGAGGAAACTTCTACTGAACTTGGTCCCTGATGAGACACTTGCCCTGGTGAAGGAGTTGGTCTGCTTTGACAACTCGATACAGTTGGATCTTTTGTTGGTGAGTGTGTTTGATCTGTCTATCCATGATCTGATCAGTTGCAGCTTGTTCCGTGCAATATGGATTTAACTTTGTTGGTGCGACTTGTTCTGCAATGTCAGATGTGTCTAGTAATGGAGGAAAGTATGGTTGAAGGCAATGCACATTGAACGCTAGGTGCATGCCAAGGAATGGGGGAATGCTAAGCTCAAATGAATTGTCTCCCATGGCCTTGGTAATGGTGTAAGGACCATATTGGAGTGGTTTGAGTTTCCTATAGGCTCTGGTAAGGCGTTCCTTTTGAAAATGCAACCAGACTTTGTCGCCCACCTGAAACTTGTGTGGCACCTGATGTTGATCATGTTGCTGCTTGTACTTGGTATTTGATTTCTGTAGAATATCGTGGACCTATTGGAAGATATGTTGGATGTGCTCAATGAAGCTATTTTCCTTATTTATTTCAGACTGGACATGAGCCGAATCTTCCTGCATAGTTGCAAATGGCATGGCCACATCAATGGGACATAATGGTTGGAATCCCAAGCCCACCCGAAAAGGTCTGTGGTCAGTTGAGCTATGGAGAGCCTAGTTATAGCTGTGCTAAATATAGGGGAGGTTGTCATCCCATGTGCGTGGATGCTTTGAGTTGTACATGTGCAGAATGTGTACGATCATCCTGTTGACAACCTATGTCTGACCATCAGTTTGGGGATGGAAGGCTATGGACTTAGTGAGTTTGGTGTCCAGCATTGACCAGAGACCGGACCAAAATGTACTGAGGAACCTGTTGTCCCGATATAAGATGATAGGATGTGGGATCCCAAAGTGTACCCACACTTGTTCAAAGAAGAGTTTAGTAGTGGCTTCTGCTGTGATATTCTTCTTGCAGGCTGCCATAATGGCCATCTTTGAGAACCTGTTGGTGACCACAAAATCATAGTCATTTCCATGCTTAGTAGAAGGAAGGACTGACATTTAATCCATGGAGATGGATTCCCAAGGTTGACTAGGGGTAGGCAACATAGTATAGAAGCCTTGCTTCTTAATGGTCAGTTTGGCAATGGCGTAAGCAGTGCAGGATTTGATGTACTTCCTAACATCCTGTTGAAGATTCGACCAATAGAAATAGTTCTGCAGTATTGGCACCATTTTCTCAACCCTGAAATGCCTAACATCATGACTGTAGTGTGCTTCCAAAATCATCTTGGAACGTTCACTTGAAGGAACACAAAGGTGTCCCAGGTGGCATAATAGGGCATCTTGGAGGTGAAAATCTGGAACATGTTGACCCTCCAAGAGTGTCTGGTATGTGTGGCTGAATTCTGGGTCGCTTTTGTAGAGAAGTGGCCAATTAGAAGTCTCATTCCCATAAGAGTTGAGCACTGTGGTTAACGCCATGATCGGTGGTCGATTGAGGCAATCTGCAACATTATTGGTGTTGCGCTTCTTATACTTGATATTCAAATGAAATTGTTGCAGGTATGTGGACCACTTATGATGGCGATCATTCTGCAACTTCTCTTGCATCTGTATAAACTACAGGGGCCAGTGGTCTGTGTGGATGACCGTTTCCTTCCCCAAAATGTAATACTTCCATTGTTGGCAAGCCTATACAATGTAATACATGAATACATCTCTTTGTCATAAGTGGGATACTTCTGGACTATGTCTGAAAGTGTCTCACTATGATATGCCATTGGATGCCCGTGTTGAGTAAGGACTTCCCAAATAGCATAGTCCGAGGCATCTGTCTCAATCTCAAATGGTTGTTGCATGTTTGGTAATGCGAGCACTGGTGCCAAGTAGAGGCGATGTTTCAACTCTGTGAATGTCTTTTATTGAGATTCAAACCAAAAGAATTTTGATTTCACTCCTCCCTTGGTGACTTGACTCAAGGGCCAAGCACGAACCTATGGTAGAAGTTGGAAAGACCTAGAAAGCTGCGGAGCTCTGTTAGAGTGGTTGGATATGGACAATCCCGAATGACTTAGATCTTGGCTGGATCCACATGCACCCCCTGTTCATCAATAATGTATCCCAAATACTGAACTTGGGTCATGCCAAAAGTGAATTTCTCCAAATTGGCACATAACTTGTGTTGGCGCAGTGTTTGGAGACCCAGTCTGATCCAGATTTAAACAAGAACGCAATAGATTATAGAGATAACCATAAATACAGAGATGCGATAACCATAAACACATATATGTAGTGGAAATAATACTTCATTTCATTAATGGAGAATATTGAAATATGCTTACAACCAGAAATGGAAATAAACCAGCTAGGGCGATGGTAGCTTATCTCTGAGAAGAGATGTGGTGGCTACATGCCTCTGAACTATTCTGAACTATGTTACAATGAGGCTCGAAGGCCTATTTATTATTGAGAAACAATGGAAAACCCTTCACATTCCAAAATCTAACCCTAGAAGATGAAACGCCAAATTGTGGGTCCCATTTTGGGCAAATTGGTACATCAATTTCCCGGGGTCGTAACTTTGGCATATGATCTCCGTTTGACACGTATGATAGCTCGTTAGAAAGATCTATCTGAGAACTACCACTTTGGGAAGGGCAAC
>APFE031705488.1:243942-258590 GCA_000404065.3 Pinus taeda | reverse complement strand
AGCAAGAATTTGAAATGTCTGTGCTTGGTGAGCTTACCTACTTTCTTGGTCTACAAGTGGAGCAAAATAAAGACAGTATTTTTCTCTCACAAACCAAATATCTCAAACAGATCCTGAAAAAGTATGACATGGAGGATTCTAAACCAGTATGTACTCCAATGGTTACAGGATGAGTCTCAGCTCCAATGATGAATCAATAGCGGTACATCAACCAACTTACAGATCCATGATTGGCAATCTGCTTTATCTGACAGGTACCCGACCGAAAATCATGCATGCAGTGGGAATAGTTGGAAGATTCCAAGCAAATCCAAAGGAATCACATCTTCAGGCAGTCAAAAGAATTTTCAAATGTCTTCAAGGAACACAAAAATTTGGTTTATGGTATCCTAGAGATACATATCCTACACTTCATGCATATACAGATGCAGATTGGGCAGGAAATGTTGATGATAGGAAAAGCACTAGTGGTGGTGCATTCTATATGGGTTCCAGGTTAGTGTCCTGGTTCAGCAAGAAACAAAGTTCAATTGCATTATCTATAGTTGAAGCAGAATACATGGTTGTTGCATCTTGCTGCACACAACTACTTTGGGTGATGCAAACCTTGCAAGACATTCAGATCACATGTACTCCTCCCATCTCCATTCTATGTGATAATACAAGTGCCATTAGTATTTCAAAGAATCCAGTCACGCACTCCAAGGCCAAGCACATACCCATCAAATATCATTTTCTACGTGAACAATTGCTTGAACATAAGGTCAGATTGGAGTATGTTCCCTCCAAAGAAAAGGTTGCTGATATATTCACTAAACCACTACCCAGAGAGACATTTGAATATCTCAAACAAAAGCTGGGAATAGTTGCTGCATCATCCTGCTGCTAAATCATATCTTCTTCAGAGAAAGGTGGTTATACATGAGTTTCATGAAGCATAGTCGTGTATAGACGTTGGTGTCTATGGGTACAGTCGCGTATATGTTGGTTTGAGGAAAAGCAGTGGGTCAGACTCAGGAGAAAGGGGTTTGATATGGTTCAGTGAATTATCTACTCGTCTTGATGATGGTTACAGTTTGTTGCTGACATGTGGAACTATGTTGGCTCTCATAAGTTATTGATAACTTGATATATATCTGATTGATGATGATGCCTTGATAACTCTTCTGATATATGAAATGATCAGATCTGATAGTGAACATCTGACACAGGTTCAAGGGGAGCATATGCTTCTAATAATACATTGTTGGCATTATCTTAGAAGATCTTGAAGCAGATTTTGTTTCAGGTGGAACAGGTTCAGGGGGAGAACATGGTTATTGGTCTGGATGCTGATTGACAAATGATGCTGATAGTTGTTGATGACTATCATGGTCTTGATTAAATATTTGGTCTCTGTTGTATATGTCATGTATATATTTTAATGTAATGGTCATGAAAAGACCTAATTTGTAACCCCACTACGCATGGGATGGATAATGTACTGTTTATTGTTTTTGACATGTATAAACATTTGGTATATCTCCACTTGGTTGGGAGATGGATGTATGTATGAGCCATTGATGATAGGAAGGTCATTTGTGATACATGTATAGAGTCATATCCTTCTTTTAGAACATCTTATTGTAGACGTTGCTTGTGCTTAAGGTGAGCATGGACTCGATCATGGAGCTCAATCAACACACTTCAGCATATCAGAGAATTCAACATGCACTCAGGGGGAGCATGACCCTTTGCCTTTGATGTCAAAGGGGGAGAGTGACTTAGTGACTTGGTGTGGTTGTTGCCATCAAGTCCAAAGGGGAAGATTGTTGGCATTATGACACAGGTGTTGTCCTTGATGGCAACTCTCTCAGATGATAGATCACAATACAATAGGATTACAGCTCAGAGTTACAAATCAAACTTCACAAAATGAAGAGAGGTATACGCAGGTTCACCATTGACCAAGTCATGTATACACACGGGCTCATTGTATACAAGTCGCGTATACGTACACATGCACTTTCATGAAAAGGAGAAGCGCGTATACCTTGGAAAACTAAGTTTTTGGTCTGAAGTATTTGATCCATGGTATTGGTCCAAGGTATCAGTATTGACCCTAGGTATTTGATCCAAGGTATTGGTCCTAAGTGGTTTTGGTCCATGGTATTGAGAAAGTCCTAAAACTATAAAAGGAGGAGAAGGTCATTAGGCTAAGGTACTCAAGAATTGAATATTTGATGAAGAGTGAGATCTAGTATGCAGGTTATTTGGGTTATGGTGCATTGTTGGATCTGAACCAAGGAGGAACCTTAGCAGTTGATGGATGATAAGATCTAATGATGGATTGGGATCTTAAGGCGTAAAGTGAACTATAATTATCTGTTTTTGCTCATGAATGAATACTAACGTATATATTATTCTGTAAATGATATGATCTGGGTATAATTGGATTCTGGTATAGCTGCGGAATTATGAATTAATATTTGTAGATGTATATGCTGGTTGGCTTTGAGGAAAGCGCGTATACACGCTGCTTCGGCACAAGAAAGTAGCGTATACCTTATAATATGTGTTTTAGTTGCTGCTATTTGTTGTTGCAGTGTTCTCGGTTTTGGCTTGGGTTCGAGTTACTGTATTCTGGTGACAGCATTCAGAATGATCAGATTGATGGAGTGATTGATTATTTCGGTTATGGTTGGCTCAAAAGGAGATTGGTTGATGCAGATGATTGAATGATGTTTTTGATGGATCCAGTCTAAAAATTTATGAAACGTGATCCCTAGAAGTAAAGAGAAGGTTGTAGCCTTCTGTAGGTCGGCACCTACGTACTAGTAAACATATCAACTAGTACAAGAGCTAGGGGTTGTAGCTCCCTTCCAGTAGAAGCTAGAGAATGAGAGAAGGTTGTAGCCTTTTGTAGGTAGAAGCCTTCATACTGGTATAAGACTACACCAGTACAAAAATTGTAAACAGAATTATCTTATTATTAAAAGAAGATAAAGACGATTGTAGCAGGTGGTTTTCGCCGACATTGGGTTTCCACCTTATGTCTTGGTGTTCATGTGTGTTTTATGTGTGATGATCTATTATGTTTTTACTACACCTAGTTATTGTTTATAAATGGTTCTGATGAATTAACTGAATCATAAGTTTGCTAGATATATGATAGTTTCTCTAAACACATTTGCGTGTACATGTGAGTTCCCTTAACTGAAATAGCATATATGAATCTGATTATGGAAATGAAAAATTATTAGTTTGATGATATTGATTCACCCCCCCTCTCAGTATTATTTCCAACACCACATGGCAATGAACTTGGTCGGATGTGACCTATCTATAGTAGCTCCTGAATCTGCCTCTTGATTTCATCATTCTCCAGAATAGAGCGCTGATAGATTGGTCCATTAGGCAACGATGCACCTGGGGTCAGATTGATGGAGTGCTTGACCTGATAGTGCAGAGGAACCCCTGCGTGGGAGGTGAAGATTTCCTTGTACTCCTCCATGACCTTTTCCATCTGTAACTGTCATGCGGAGGGGCCCTGTCTAGAGGTCATGGCCACCATATTCTTCTTTCCTTGAGTGCGTATCATCAGGAAAACAAATTTCCTGGTTTCGGAAATGAGCTTATTGCATTTTTTTCAGTAACCAAAGAGATGGTGGTAGGTGGTGCTACCTCCGATATCCTGTACAACTTATTTCCCAAAGAAGAAATAACAACATAATGCCTTGACTCATATATAGCATGTCACTTCCACAAGTATGGTTGGCCTAATAATACATCACAAACATCAAGGGGAGCAACGTCACACAATACCTCATCCGTGAAGGGCTTGATGTTGTATGGAAGGAAACACTGCTGGCTCACATGAAGACCCTGTGAAGGATGTGCCGTGGTCAGTAAGCCTAGCCGCTTCACGACCTCTGTTGAAATGAGGTTCTTTTGGCTCCCATTGTCGTTAATGAGCTATAGCAGGGAGCCCTTTATCCACATCTGGGATTGGAAAAGATGCTTCTCCTCCTATGGATCTTTGAGTTCCTCCTTCTAGACCTTCATGGTGGCAATGGTGGCATTGGGCTCCGTAACGATAATCTGCTTCCCTTTGTCATTCCCCTTATCAAGTTCTGACTTAGAGTCTGAACATGCATCTGATTCCGAAAAGTTTAGCTCGGCCACTAGTGACTGCTTGGCCCAACACTCACTTGTGTTGTGAGTGGAGATCTTATGGAACTTGTTGTCCCTTAAGAAACCAATTTCCTGGCTGTGTAGAAATTTTGCTTAAGACATTAATGTTTATAATTATTGTCACTTGTTTGTCACTTAATTGTATGTTGTATTCTCAAATGAAGGGCCTGAAAGACTTGGTTTTTAACCCTTAATACTTAGGTGACATGAAAAATCTCATAATGCCATTTGATTGCTGAATATAAATGATGAATAAAGAAAGCTTGAAGAATTCAGAGACAATATGTTGTTTTACACAGAATCTACTATTTGTGACTCTTGGAGAAATTAAAGATAATATGTCATCTTACACAAAAATTACTATCTGTAACTTAGAAGAATTACAGAGGTAGGAACTTCAAGTATAGGAGCGCTCTTTTAAGGGATTTTAACTTGATTTACATAAGAAAATAAAGACCTGCATCTTCATTACCATATTTAAATGAAGAAAACATATGATGACACATAACAGAGAAGTCACAAAATCATACCCAAAAATGTGTGAAAAACTTTTGATTCTTTCATTAATCAACAGTTTTATCAAGAATACAGTGGCCTAGTCTCCAGGTTCTCCAAAATTCGAACCTTCTCTCTAAATTTTCCTCTTTTTATACATTATGAGACAGTTGATAATCACCAAAACTGTCAAACTTCTTAACTATTTACTAACTGTCTAATGTAAAAATCACTACATAATATTACATTAGAGGATAAAAGACACCTCATTCTCAAGAAAATAAAATAACAAGAAGTAACAGAATTTAGAATGGTTTTTCGTTGTTCAGATCTGTGACATGGTTGCTGATGAAGTTTCTTTGTAGATGTTTTGATAATGGTTAAGTTGTTTTAACACAACAAACTGCATTTTGACAAAATTCCATGCATGGACTTGGGCCCACGTATGTATTGGGAGTGTTCTGATTGGCGGAAACACAAAGAAACCCGACCAATTACCGTTACCTTTGGAATTTTAGTCGTTTGTCTCTAACTTTGGTTATTTTGCTAAAACAATGGAATTGGTTGATTTACGTGAAATATGGTAAATCATGGAACTGAAAAGGATTTAGACTCTGGTTCATAAAATTATCACGTCCACCTGAGCTGTGCATGATCACCATATGATCACCCAATCAATGGATGATCTGATCCTGCGGAATTCAACGAAACTTTAAACCTATTGAACAAAACCTTATTGTGACTATTTTTTCAACAACCCTTTAACTCCCACGCGGACCCGATAAGAAATAAAACTGCCAGTTAAAGATTTATCGGGTCCAATTTTAAAAATAAAACCCGATTACTTTTCAATGCGATATCCGTCAGATCTCGTCCCTTTCGATGAACGGTTGTGATTGATTTGGACTTCAATGGATTAAACTGCATTTCATACACCATCGTGTCCAATTTCTGAAATAAACTCTGTTCTAGTTACCCACGCGAATGCTGTCAGATCTGTTGCCTTGGAAGCAAACGACTCAGATCTTCTCGCGGGTTTCTCACATTCAAAGCCATCAATAAAATAAAATAAGTTATTTCTTTCAAATTCCCACTTTTCCCCTTATTTCGCTACAACATAATATTTGATTTTTTTCATTTTTGTATTAAAACTGAAAATAAAATTAAAAGGACAATGGATGCTACAACATAACTCACACCACTTTCCCATGTCCTTCTTCGGCTTCATGGTGTTGTTCTTTGCTTGCAGTTTTGGCGGGTTGTCTCGAGCCACCCCGCCTTAGCTTTGTCCTTTGTTCAGCAGTTTGGGGGTGCCTTTCCCTTGCTTCGGATTTGTAGATCCAAAGTCTCGCTTCTTTTGTTTAAACTTTTGCTCAATCTTGACAACATATTGGTACGTTGTGCCAAGCGAGGAGATGTCCAGGAACTCCATCTCTTCCTAGATGTACCTATGTAGGCAGCCACGACATTTGAGTACCAAATGCAGCTCATAATCCTTGATACCCAACTTTGTGCGATGGGTATGAAAAGTATTAGTAAACTTCGGAACGTCTTGGTCCCGTCCTTGCTGCAACGTGGTCCACTTTATGTATTTATCCTCATATATTTTGATAGGGTAGTACTGTTCCTTGATGGCGTTCCAAATGAATTCCAAGTGGGTGCGTCTGAAAAAAGTGAGGTCGTACTTTCATCCTTTTGCTCGCAGTAGGTTTACCACTAGTGCTTAACGCGGCGGGTAGCTTTGAGACGAGCGAAAGTAATATTTTCCCAGCTAGAAAAATCATGAACAAAAAAATACCCTTCTAGCAGATTTAACCATTTATCTACAATATCTACATCTATCTGACCCTCAAATATATGTATGTAAAAGTTAAATTGTACCTTAAAGGGTGTGGCGCTTCCAGAGTAGCTGCTGGAAGTAGATGTGTCACCCCTGGGTAATCGTTGAAGTATATGGGCAAAGTTGTCCATCATCGCGTTCCTTTGTCACTCGAGGGATTCTTCGAGCAAGATTTTGATAGGATCTCCTACCCCATTGTCTTTCTTTTCATCCACCATGGGAGGCCATCAGGATTTGCGAGGTTGCTCTTGCAAAGGTTTGACTAGTTCAAGCCCTAACTCCTTATATCTCGACCTTGTTGGGGACATGCAAAGAAAAACAGAGAAAGAGATGACCACTATGATACCACTTGTCCATATTTAAACAGGAACACAAAAAATTATAGAGATAACCATAAATACAGAGATGCAATAGAAATAATACTTCATTTCATTAATGTAAAATCCTGAAATATGCTTACAAACAGAAGTGGAAATAAACTAGCTCAGGCAGTGGTAGCTTATCTTTGAGGAGAGATGTGGTAGCTACATGCCTCTGAACTGTCTTACAATTAGGCTCGAAGGCCTATTTGTTGTTGAGAAACAAAGGAAAACCCTAAACAACCAAAAACCTAACCCTAGGAGATGAAGCGCCAAACTATGGGCCCCGTTTTGGGTAAATTGGTACATCAACTTCCCGGGGTCGTAAATTTTGCATACGATCTCTGTTTGACGCGCACAATACCTTGTTAAAAATATCTATCCAAGGAATAAAACTTTGGGAAGAGAAACATGGGTCCATGGACCCATGTTGCTCCCATTTTCCCCAAAAACATCGTTTAGGGCCTCAACACGGCTCCAGAAGTTCAGGACCCGAAAAACTGCTAAAAATAGTAAACTGTGCTACAATTAAGGAAACTGAAAAACTTAAAGAAACAATGGTGTGGATCCAAGTGGAATTGGTGGGTGGCCACCACTATCCACCTGGATGAAGCCTCTTTCTTCCCAAAAGGCTTTTTCTCTCTCAACTATTTTCTTACTAGTTTATCAAATGTAATGTCTTTTAACTGCCCACTAGCTTGGAGAGACTTCAAATAGTTTGAATAGATAGGGTGAAGGACTTTTATAAAAGTTGTAAGTTGTAAATCTACTTTAATTCCAGTGGCTTCCATATCATGAAAAATGGCTTTTATTTTAGAGGCACTCTTCAAAGGATCATTATCCTTCATCTCCAAATTAAACAACTTTAACAATAACTGAATAATTTCGAGTTCTGAGTGTGAATCATACAATTATTTCAACTTTGTTAATGCTTCAAATGCAGTACCAAAAGAAACGATATATCTTCTTACCTCTTATGTCATTGATGCAGTTATTAATGCATATGCCTTGTTGTCTTTTGTCTCCCAAATTGCACATTGCTTCTCATTATTAGGTGGCCCCAGTGCAATTTATTTTCCATCACTATCCTTCTTGCCTTCACAAACTTCACACAAATCGTTTAAAACAAGGGCACTTTTAAGATTTCTAAAGCACTCTTGAAAATTTTCCTTTCCATTAAGGACAACTCCAACTATGGAAACTATTGAAGTCATAACTATTTTGTAGCCAAATACTCTTTAAATCCTTTCAAATTCAAAATATATGCAATACTTCTGAAAAGATATAAATTCGTTTCTCATCTTCTTTAAAACAAAGTTGGCTTTGTGGTTTAATAGTAAGTTTCAAAAATAGCCTAGCAAAGAACTAGATTCAAATCTCGTTAGCCTCCAAAATTTTTATTTTACCAGAAAATTGACCACTCTTTAATTGAAAATTTAATTCAAAACACCAAAAAATATATATATCCTTCATTTTAAGTATCATTCACAAATACTTCAATAAAAACTTTGTATCCTTCAGAAATCTTTCAGTAAAAAAACTTTGTATCATTCAGACATCTCTGATTTGCAGTAAATGTATCTTATTATCCTTCATAGATTTATCGTCATTAAACTCATATTTACTGTGGTAAATGCAAATATTGTGATTAAACTCTTGATTACTGCAGTAAATGCAAATATTATTTTTCAGAAAATTAATGTGATTAAAATGCAAATACTATTCTTCAGAAATTTCACTATAAGTAAACTCCCGTTTGATGCAGTAAATGAAAATAAAGCCTCCCAAAACTAAAACAACAAGTAGCCCTTGGATGCATGTAACTTAGACTTTTATCAAACAATCCAGGAAGTTATGGCATTCGACTTGATCTAGTCAATTTTATTGAGAACAAAAAGCACTCAAAACTCCAACATGTATTTTAACTTCCAAGGATATGTTAAAAAAATTATGCCACTGAATTTCTCCAGTTGTCTTTCGTTATTATTGAAATATATAAAACTTACAAAGAGTCAATATTTTGGGCATCCCACTGCACTGCTCCACTGGATTAACCTTATGTTGCACTCTATCTTCACAGTCTTCACACCCTGTGTCTCCTTTACGCCATAGACTTCAAATACATGGAGTTTAGGAACAACTCAACCAGGGCGCTAATACTACTATACAAGCCCAAATAAACTCCACAATGAAAGAACACAATGAAAGAGTGTCATATTAATGATAAAATTACTTATTTATACATGTGCAATCTAGGTATGAGCCATTTGTGTCTCGGTAACTTATTAACCGTAAAAATGGAATGTAAAACTAATTACATGTTATGCAATAAAATTTTTGAAGGATTAGTTAACAGGTTCCAATTTCTTTTGGACCCCACATCCACCTCAAAACCCACTACAATGTTACTCTAGGTTCTCCCTTTAGGTTTTCACTCCCTCCCTGCATCATTTAACACTTTCTCCAAGTGCAGATGCTTCTTTTCTTGGGATTCAAGGACATGTTCCATCATTTACCTTTAAACCACATTGAGACTTGTAGTTCCTAAAACACACCTAATCTCCTCCAATATTTTAAAAAAATAATGTGCTCCCAACCTATGGTTTAGTTTCCAAGTATTTCAAATGGACACATTCATATCCCTCCTACATATGGTGACCTCATGCAAGGAAAATGTTAAGGTCCTTGGGCCCCTATATTAAGGACCTACCCCTATAAGTCCCTAATAAGCATTCATAATAATTTTTTTGTTATATTATGAGGTTGGTTATAAACATTCATTGTAATTTCACACTTTGTGTCTTACACACAAACACACACACCAAGGAAAGCTAGTCTTAGGATCATCAAATCTTTTCTTATACATTGTAGTCATTGTGAAAGGAGTTTCCCTCCTAAAAGTGGGCTGTAGTTATTGGTTTCTTATCATTTTTAAAGTTACATGGCTCATAATAGAAAACTATTCAATTTGTGAATTTAATTTCCCACCAAATATTTCAAGTCCCTCCCTGACATGAAAGAGACTATACGTGTCACACTTGATGAGCTCTAGTTGGAAGGGTTTGGCATTATATTTATGGCTAACTTGCCTAGAATATTTATTTTTTCATCAAACTCAATGATAAGTAATTTAGAGGCTCCACCCCAAGTTCCAGCATAGCTTGGAACACAATTTTCCAAGATATGCACAATAGTTTATATCCTCTCAGTTATTTGTGAAATTATATTAGTTGTTGGTCACAACTTTGAAAATACCCTAACCAATTAGTTTAGAAATATGTTGACTTATTTGCAAAAATACAAATCCAACTCTTCATCACTAATTGTAACGGATTACTCACTCCAAATTTTGGTTCTAATTTGTTACTTGATTTTAGAAATGAAGTTGCGTTATTTAAGAGGCTTACATTGGACAAAGTATCCATC
Organism: Pinus taeda; assembly: GCA_000404065.3. Taxonomy (NCBI): domain Eukaryota; kingdom Viridiplantae; phylum Streptophyta; class Pinopsida; order Pinales; family Pinaceae; genus Pinus; species Pinus taeda. Next base: position 248,297 of record APFE031705488.1, on the reverse strand, counting down.
CATGAATTCACTATGGAACACAAGCTAGAGAAGAGGCCTTATTTCCCTAATCTCACTCTCCAACTCAATAATCCTCATCCTATTTCCACTCACCTTGCTTACAACCCTTTGCATGCCAATTCTTCCTCTTTTTTTATTGCTAATCCTCCCATTTGAACCGATGGTATCACTATCATAATATCCAGTCTCATTCTTCTACAAAATGTTAGATAATTCAACAACATATCACCATTAACACCTTCTACTTAGACAAAATAATATACACTGCCACCATTGAATCACCCTTATCTCTTGATCCCCATTTGACTCTAATGTCATCACTCTTTTGGGCCCTACCTCTCTCAACCCCGCACATATATTGATGTCATATGATTACTCCCTAGTTGCTCATGGATGATTATTTTCCCATGATTTTTAGATAAGACATCATATTTCCACCTTGATTCTTGATAATACAAGTTAGAAGAATCGCATCTTCAATGCCTTTCTCACCTCTCTCTAGCTTCATGTCATATTCCATCCATCCCCTTATCACCTTGGCTATGTTTTTTTCCTAGGAAAAAAATCACAATTTTGTTTATATAAAAGCACAAAACTACATTTTTTATATACACAAACGAAGTGTGTATTCGAGCAAGATATACCCAGATCCATGCAAAGGACATAAATAAACCATTTTCCCTAATATAGAAATTATGTCATATAATATTGATCCCAGGGGTCCATACAAAAAAAACCTACAATAAAAATTCCCAAAGCCCAAACCATGGGAATCCAAGGTGAGCTGGCATGGGGGAGAACCTCAACATCCGAAAAAGGTCGAACAACAACATGGAAAATTGTTGTAGAAAAACAAAACTCCTATTGAGAAACCGTCACGTATTATGCATAGTAGCAAGAAGACATTGCCAATGGAAAAAATATACAAACAACGACATGAGGCCAACCAGATAATCCCTTGGAAAAGATGAGGCAACAAGACCACATTGGAATGAAACCTCCACCAAACCACCCAGACAAGCGATGCAAGCATATGCACCAGCAAAAGGTGCCATATGAGGAGGTGCACCAAAAACAACCTCACAAGAAGAGAATCCAGGAAAAAAACCCGAAACAAGGATCATATATGGAAAAAAAACCCACAAAAATCCCCTAGAACAAGACACACAGGCATTCCAAGGACAGTCGTGCCAACAAAAGGAAAAGATGAAGGTTGCAGAAATTTCGAACCTAGGAGATGGAAGCGATAGTATGAACCAGAGGGTGGAGGCAGCTAGGTTTCCCCAACCACCAAGCCCTCTAGTCCCTCAATTTCCCATCCCAAATGATCACCTTTACCTTGCCTATGTTAAAGATGAAGGGATTTAATTGCTAGTAGGAAAAGCAGGTGTCACTACTTTTGTTATTGGTTAATTTCACGACATAGTTGAGTATGGTGGGATGCTTATTAATTGTTGTAATTTAATTTTGCTGATACTATCAACATCAACATATCACCATATATGATGTTCATTGCAATACCTATAAACTCCTCATAATAGAAAAACCTATAAGGTGACCTTTTCTGTAGTACTTGCTCTGTTACTCCTATCTAACAATATTATAGTTTTCCAAGTTAGGTTGAGAAAATGTATTTCTTATCTGGGGTCCATCATGTTAAACCAAACAATGGGGTTGTTGTCGCTGTGAAAAACACCCTCCGAAAGTTTTCCTACACTTGAATTTTCGAGCCTCCTTGTGATCCTATGATCTGTCATTTCAATTTGTGCATAGTCACTTCATAATTATTCGATGTTTTTTTCTAAGTGCTCAAATCCTCTTCTAAAGACAACCATTGAAGCCACTTTCTTACACATGCTTATATTATCATGCATTCATAAGCATAACCCTTCCTAGCAAGCCTAGCAGTCAATGTCTACCTTTGAAAACAAGCATTGTGCAGCCCTTGAATACAATGCTTATGTAATATTTGGAGATAGTTCCTGTTCAGTCCCTAGATAAAGGGATTGCATTGTGCCTAGTGGTAGTAATTGTGCAAGTCCGGATGATAGTTACTGTGCAACCCTTGGTGGTAGTGACTATGTAGTTCATAAATATAGTTCCTCTGTAGCCTTTGCTAACAATTAGTGTGCAATTCCTGTTGACAATGAGAATTCCATTCTTCTATTCAGTGTTTTCCCACCTCTTAGTGGTAGCCACTTCACTCCTATTTTCTCTCCTTGTATGATGAGTCTAACCTAGAGCTCCTTTTACAATCATCTTTCACTTTTGAGCTTTGTACACTTTGGAGCATAAGGAACACTCTCTCACTCTCATTTGCAACTGTACTATCATTAGGGTGAGTTTCTCAATTATCGCTTTTGCGCGCCTTTTATTTTGTAAGTGTTGCTTTCACTTTCGTGACTGTCATTTTTTTATTTCCTTCACATTTGCAAGTGTCATTTTTGCTTTATTTTTCTTTCGCATGTGTCACTTTCACTTTGTTTAGATTTTTCAACTATCGTTTTTTCTTATTATTACTCTCACAAGTGTTTATTTTTCCTTCTTTTATTCTTACATGTGTCACTTGTGCTTTCTTTGTGTGTCACTTTCACTCTTGCACGTGTCGCTTTCACTTGTTTCCACACATCTCAAGAACACCTTGGTACACCTCCTAGAGGCAAATCCAGTACACTCTCTTTCACTAGTTGATGTTATTTATCATTAGAACATGTGTCAGACACATTCTTATGGCATAGTGCATCTTTTGGTTGCACTGTGACACTTGTGTCATAAAGGTTCATATTAAGTGTCGCATTTGGAGACAAGTTTCATTTTACTGTTGTTTCATTGTATGCTTATTGATTTTGGGTACTTTTTATATCATTATCGAGTGGTTGATCATTTATGGGTGTCTGATCATTCTCAAGTCATGTTATATGCTTTCACTCTTACCTTATTTTCTCATTGATCCCACACTTAGTCATTTTTAGAGTTCTCACTGTCCTCGAGACTTGCCTAATCAAAGATTGAACTTTATGCCTCATACAACTATGAACTATGTAGTCCTAAGCCACAGTGAAGCACCCTTGGAACTACATGTTAGCTTCCTGCTGCAGCAGGTATTCATTTTTCATGATTGGCATTTCACAGGCCAAATATGTCGTACTTTGCTTGCTGCAATGCTCCATATTTGCTCAAACAGTCTCCAGATGAAGAAGGTTACTTCAAGTTCATCTAATTGCCTTCAAATTTTGTAAAGTTTTTCCGGTATCGCTATTTTTAGTTAAAGGGAGGTCCAAACAATTTAATCTTGGTCTCCCTAGGTTTAAATTTCCTGTTTTAGAATATAGAGATTGTAAATCTGTCCAAACAGTTTAATCTTGGCTGATTCTTAGATAGGTAGAGAAACAGACGAGCTCTCCCGAACTTAGCGCTTTCTTACCATCTCCATATTAACCACTAACATTATTATTTAGCTCCCTATTCCTCCCGTCCCCTTATTAATATTATGTAAAATTCCCCTACATAATATCCCTCCCCTTGGTTGAAAAATAACCATAAGTACTCCCGGGAATTGCTCAGTTTATCCGAAACTCAGCAAGAACCCTTGACCCCCAAAACCACCTTCCAGATACGATGGACTCCTTCCAAAGTATAAAATCCCTCCGAGGTAATCAGACCTCTTCCGAAACCTCAAGTACCCTTCACACCCACTTACCTACTCTTTTCTCCTCGAAATCCGTTTTCGCATCGCACTTTCGCACTCCCATCTTCATGCAGAACATCACTCATCCGTTCCCCGTCGATGTGATGTTGCGATATCGGCAATCGGCAATTACAAACGCCGAGTTTCCAATCCATTCACCTCTCCATCTCCGCCGATGCGATATCGCCGATATCGCAGATCGACAGGTGCAAGCGCCAAGTCTCCAAACCAATTCCCCCCCCTCGTTCCCCGCTGACGCTATATCGCGATATCGCATCGGAGTTTCTTCACCACAGTATACCCAGTATCTCACCACGTCGCTCTGTACCAGGGACCCACAGCTGACGTCATCCATCGTATAGCCGACGCCATGCTTACGTCAGCAGCCAGAAAGTCGAAAAAGCTTCGCGCAGGAAGAAAAATCGCACTTCGGAGCTTTAGATCAAGAAACAAAGGCAGTTTCCGATGCGCGAATAATAGGCCATTTCGAGGAATCTTCAGGGAAACTTCTCATTGCTGAGCCCATTGCGCGCCGAAAAAGCCCGAAAATCGCTCGATCGTGCCACAGGATCCGGTTTAAAGACAACAGCAGATCATTCACAGAGTTTAAAGTGTATCAGATCAAATCAGCAGGCATCAAGCGTGTCAAAGAGTATCAGTCGACGGC
>APFE031705488.1:217681-243845 GCA_000404065.3 Pinus taeda | reverse complement strand
ACTTCAAGCTCTCAAATCATAATTATTGCACATTCAATTCACACCGAGCCGAAGTTCAGTCCCCAAAGCACAATCATTCAGCAGCACCGCATCTGGTCCCCAAGGGCCACCTCGTCACCTGTTCCGATCCACCTACCCCCCAGCGCAGCCAAAAAGATTTACCTGCATTTAATTCCAGCAGCATTTAGATTTTTGAAGAGTTCTAAGCAGACCTGTCAAGGTCATTTGTAATGATGTCTTTCTGATATTTTGTTTATAAATACCACCATGAGCAGTGTTATGAGGGGTTGGTTGGTTGGTAGTAGTTGTTGGTCAGTCTTCTTTCCAGCATTTTCTCTGAGCAAAGACTCGCACTGTAACTGTCATAATTTTCCATAATCAAAGATTGCTAAAAGCATGGATTGTGAAACAACTTGATGTTTTCTCTTGGCCAAGGAATGATCACAGAATTCCTGTGCTTCTACATGATCCAATAAGTGTTCTTCTCCCTTGTTTTATTTTATGTTTTAATCACCTTTCTGCCTTCTAAATCGCAGGAAAAAAGAATAGCTTAAGATTTGTTTTAATACACCTTAAGTTCAATTTCTGCGTTTTTCAATGTTTTCTTCAGAAACAGTTATGAGCTTGTATTCTTAAATGATCTGGTTTACGCTATTTCTTCCATATATGAGTGCATGTCTTAGGAATTCTTAACTGCTCCGGGATCCCACTCATCCACTTCTCCTCTCTGTCAGCATGATGAAATGATTCTCCTTTGCCTTTCATCCCTGATGTTCATTCCGTACTTTCAGCAGACCCAGTATTGTATCCTGTGTGGCTATCCCGCTCCGTATCCCCTTGTGACCAAGAAAACGCTCGCATGCCTCAATCTGTGACTCCATGCCCAATGGTTCGAAACTTATAACACCTTACTGTGCCTCTTCTCTTGAGAATCCTACCTTCCTCCCAATCACAGTCAACATTCCCTTGAAGTCAGAAAGCTAGCCTAAAATCATCAACTAAGGTTGAATCAGAAGGAGAGAGCCCTCTCCGATTGCAGGTGGGCTAGAACCTGCAATCAGAAGATTGGTTTTTGGTTACCTCGGCCGAATCCCTATTAGGAGCCTAGGGACAACCTGAGTGATAACATAATGGCGACTCCGCTGGGGAACTCCTCAGATAAATCAATGCAACCACTCTGCAGCTCTACAGTGGATGACACCGACTTGTAAAAGCCTCGGTCGACCTGTATCTGCGCACTCCATTGGGGCTTCAAGCGCTTTGTTCATCTTTAAACCCCACTGGAGGATGTGCTCCTGTTTTTCAAAGCTTGTCACGCTTAGTTTTGATCTTTGATGGTGGACAAAGATCAGGCACTTCAGAGTCCAGACATCCACCTGACGACTCCACTTCAAATTCAATCAAAGGCTCCACTAAGGAACGAACCAAATGTTACAGCCAAGTGCCCCATGTAGTAACAAAAAGAGAGAATGACCGAATCTTGGGAGGAACTTCCTTTAGAAAAAGCTTTAGAGAAATGCAGAGAAAGTTTATCAGAGTTCGAGCTTAATGAAGAATTTTTCAGGGCGGTATTGTCAAAAATACCAGGCGGCCGGAATAAAATTTTCCTTGAGTTTGTTGTGGAAAAATATGAGAATGAAATTGAACTCTTGGGAGCTCAAAGTCAGTCTTATGTTTTCCGCAGCCCTCAAGAGTTTTGCCAAAATATTCCTCCTCCAGTTCATAAGGAAATAGTGTTGTCTCCTGAATTACAGTTTGAGTATGATCTGGGTTCCAAGGGAAAGACAGAAGGATCATCGGCTAGGGTCATTACCGAAGATGTAGCTGATCCTTCCGCCCCAAAGAACCCGGAATCATGCCTGAGCTTCCATTCCCATATTCAGGAGGGAACACTGTTGCCTGAGGACCTGCAGATTCTGTGTGATCTGGGTTCCAAGGGAAAGACAGAAGGATCATCGGCTAGGGTCATTATCGAAGATGTAGTTGATCCTTCCGACCCGAAGGATCCTGAGTCATGCCGAAGTCTCCCGTCCTCAACTCAGGAGAAGATGCTGCTACCTGCTGATTCACAAACTCTGCATGACTCTACTGACAAAGAAGAAGCAGAAGAAGTTCTCTCACAGGGTAAGTTCATCGATCCAATCGCAAAATACATGGAACTTCGGCTTAACATAATGTTGTTAACCTATTTTCTCAGTGAAGACTGTAAGCTTCAACAGTAAGTAATGGAGGCCACAATTTTGGTTGTAAAAGCATATGCCCGGTTGATGCTTTTGCGTTCAGAAACGATCAGTCAGCAAGATTATCTCGTTTCACAGTTGCTTAAATGGCTGCACTGGTTGTTTGATTTTACCTAACGACAAAGTAACTGCTGGTTAGGGTAGGTAGGTAGAAGGAATAAAGCGGCCGGAGAAAACAAATTTTGCAGAAGACAGCAAGAAACAAAAAACCAAGGCGTTCTGGCCTGCTGTTCTTGACTCCTCACAAGGAGAAGCCATCCCCGAGTGGAGCCACTGTTAGCTTCCTGCTGCAGCAGGTATTCATTTTTCATGATTGGCATTTCACAGGCAAAATATGTCGTACTTTGCTTGCTGCAATGCTCCATATTTGCTCAAACAGTCTCCAGATGAAGAAGGCTACTTAAAGTTCATCTAATTGCCTTCAAATTTTGTAAAGTTTTTCCGGTATCGCTATTTTTAGTTAAAGGGAGGTCCAAACAGTTTAATCTTGGTCTCCCTAGGTTTAAATTTCCTGTTTTAGAATATAGAGATTGTAAATCTGTCCAAACAGTTTAATCTTGGCAGATTCTTAGATAGGTAGAGAAACAGACGAGCTCAACAGCTTAATCTGAGCTCCGGTAGAAATAAGGGTAGTATGTAGATAGGAAAGCATCAAAAGAAAAATGAATGACGGGTTTGCAAGTCTAAGTGCACCCCCAAGCAAAAGAAGAAAAAATGCTAGGCAAGTAGGCTGGGTAGGTAGTTCTGAGGTTGTTGAATTGCTGACCAGTTCCAGGTTTTCAGGTATCATATCATGCAGAACATAATCAGCAAAGATTTGTAAGCAAAAAGCTCAAAAGAGGTATAACTGACTCCCCATCTCTGTTTTCCCCAATCATTAACTAACTTCCCAAAAAGAGGTCAAGATCTTCTTGACACCTCTTAAGTTCATCATCTCCATAACTCTGGCTTGAGTAAAGATCTGCTCTACTCAAAGTTGTTCCATATTTTCTCCCAAAGTATGGTCCTACCCCCTTGTAACAGCCTAAGCTCTCCCGAACTTAGCGCTTTCTTACCATCTCCATATTAACCACTAACATTATTATTTAGCTCCCTATTCCTCCCGTCCCCTTATTAATATTATGTAAAATTCCCCTACGTAATATCCCTCCCCCTGGTTGAAAAATAACCATAAGTACTCCCGGGAATTGCTCAGTTTATCCGAAACTCAGCAAGAACCCTTGACCCCCAAAACCACCTTCCAGATACGATGGACTCCTTCCAAAGTATAAAATCCCTCCGAGGTAATCGGACCTCTTCTGAAACCTCAAGTACCCTTCACACCCACTTACCTACTCTTTTCTCCCCGAAAGCCGTTTTCGCATCGCACTTTCGCACTCCCATCTTCATGCAGAACATCACCCATCCATTCCCCGCCGATGGGATGTTGCGATATCGGCAATCGGCAATTACAAACGCCGAGTGTCCAATCCATTCACCTCTCCGTCTCCGCCGATGCGATATCACTGATATCGCAGATCGGCAGTCGCAAGTGCCAAGTCTCCAAACCAATTCCCACCCCTTGTTCCCCGCCGACGCGATATCGCGATATCGCATCGAAGTTTCTTCACCACAGTATACCCAGTATCTCACCACATCGCTCTGTACCAGGGACCCACAGCTGACGTCATCCACCGTACAGCTGACGCCATGCTTACGTCAGCAGCTACAAAGCCGAAAAAGCTTCGCGCAGGAAGAAAAATCGCACTTCGGAGCTCCAGATTAAGAAATAGAGGCAGTTTCCGATGCGCGAATAATAGGCCATTTCGAGGAATCTTCAGGGAATCTTCTCATTGCTGAGCCCATTGCACGCCGAAAAAGCTCGAAAATCGCCCGATCGTGCCACAGGATCCGGTTTAAAGACAACAGCAGATCATTCACAGAGTTTAAAGTGTATCAGATCAAATCAGCAGGCATCAAGCGTGTCAAAGAGTATCAGTCGACGGCGGAAACCATCAATGTAGCGGCAAAGTGTATCAGAGAGTATCTTGAGGAGCGGCCCGAAAGCAAGAGAAAATTGAATATCTTCCAGCAGATTCATCAAAGGAGAGCGAAACCACTTCAAGCTCTCAAATCATAATTATTGCACATTCAATTCACACCGAGCCGAAGTTTAGTCCCCAAAGCACAATCATTCAGCAGCACCGCATCTGGTCCCCAAGGGCCACCTCGTCACCTCTTCCGATCCACCTGCCCCCCAGCGCAGCCAAAAAGATTTACCTGCATTTAATTCCAGCAGCATTTAGATTTTTGAAGAGTTGTAAGCAGACCTGTCAAGGTCATTTGTAATGATGTCTTTCTGATATTTTGTTTATAAATACCACCCTGAGCACTGTTGCGAGGGGTTGGTTGGTTGGTAGTAGTTGTTGGTCAGTCTTCTTTCCAGCATTTTCTCTGAGCAAAGACTTGCACTGTAACTGTCATAATTTTCCATAATCAAAGATTGCTGAAAGCATGGATTGCGAAACAACTTGATGTTTTCTCTTGGCCAAGGAATGATCACGGAATTCCTGTGCTTCTACATGATCCAATAAGTGTTCTTCTCCCTTGTTTTATTTTATGTTTTTATCACCTTTCCACCTTCTAAATCGCAGGAAAAAAGAATAGCTTAAGATTTGTTTTAATACACCTTAAGTTCAATTTCTGTGTTTTTCAATGTTTTCTTCAGAAACAGTTATGAGCTTATATTCTTAAATGATCTGGTTTACGCTGTTTCTTCCATATATGAGTGCATGTCTTAGGAATTCTTAACTGCTCCGGGATCCCACTCATCCACTTCTCCTCTCTGTCAGCATGATGAAATGATTCTCCTTTGCCTTTCATCCCTGATGTTCATTCCGTACTTTCAGCAGACCCAGTATTGTATCCTGTGTGGCTATCCCGCTCCCTATCCCCTTGTGACCAAGAAAATGCTCGCATGCTTCAATCTGTGACTCCATGCCCAATGGTTCGAAACTTATAACACCTTACTGTGCCTCTTCACTCGAGAATCCTACCTTCCTCCCAATCACAGTCAACACTCCCTTGAAGTCAGAAAGCTAGCCTAAAATCATCAACTAAGGTTGAATCAGAAGGAGAGAGCCCTCTCCAATTGCAGGTGGGCTAGAACCTGCAATCAGAAGATTGGTTTGTGGTTACCTCGGCCGTATCCCTATTAGGAGCCTAGGGACAACCTGAGTGATAACACTACACATTGTGCAGTCCTCAAGGAAAATCGCCCTCAACTGTGCACTGTGCAATCCCAGTTCTCGGTCACTCAGATTTTCCAGTTACACTTGCCCAATAAGCAATCTTGATCAACCCTACCTTTTTATACGCACTACGTTATCATAGTGGACGTTGGATCCTGTTATGGACTCTTGCAATGACCAAATGTGCAATCTTTTGAGCCTCGCCCTCAGCCACTATGCACTACACAGTCACAGTGCCCAATCAAGCCTCCTTGTCTCCCTAAATTTCTCAATTGTGCAATCCCTTGTCTTTCCTTGCCACAAATACGCATTATGTAGTTCTAGTGGATAGTAGGTCCAGCTCTAGGCCACTGCAATCCTCAACTATGCAATCTTGGAGTTTGATCCTCAATCATTGCACATTATGTTGTTACATTAGCTAGTCCTATCTCTTTTGCTAAATAAAACCACTCACTACACAAGTCCTTGTCTTATCTTGCCTCCTACTATGCATTGCACATTTTCAGTGGATAGTGGGGTCATCCCTCAATCCCTGTGAAGCTCAACTATGTAATACTTGCCTCTTCCTTGAGCATTGCGCATTGTTCATCCTCAATCAGCAAGCTCATCACCCTTGTCTCGTGGACTTTCTCATTGCACAAAACCTTGTAGAGCCTCTCCTTATTGTGCATTGTGCAATTTCAGTGAATAACATGGTCATCCCTTGGTCACTATTGAGCTCAACTGAGCAGTTTCTAGTCTCTCTCTCTTAAAACCCTTTCTCATTGTCCCATCACAATCAAATCATCCATGAGCAAGAAAAACCTAGAATAGATGGTTTTCAAACTAATGTTGGCTTGTCATGAGTGAACTTCATTTGTAGGTATTATCATCTCAACATGGTAGGTTGATGCTCAAGGGAGGTTATCAAGCATAGTTTACAAGAAGGCACTTGTAGAGAAGAAGCACCAAGAGGACCATCATGAAGGACATGAAGGAGTCTTGGACCAATATGATGAGATGGAAGTTCATGCTGACTTGGAAGGTTCCAACACTCACCTAGACTCTTTGACAGTGAAAATTAAGTACAAGCAAAGATGCATCGTGAAGAAGTCATAGTCATAGTAGTAAAGATAAGATATTGTCATTGATGAAATGATGTCTTATGTTACTGTCGCCAAGTCTTTTCTTCTAAAAGTATCACCAAAAAATTCCCAGGGGTCCCACATGGAATGTGGAAAGTTACCACAAAGTTCTAAAGTCACGTAGAAGCTAAAAGGTCACATATGAATTTGAAAAGTCATAGTAGGAGGTCAAGAGTCATGAGGGAGGTCAAGAGTCACATGGGAGGTGGAGAGTCACCTCATTGTTATAAATACACCCTCATATCTCAAGAGAAAGGACTTTTGAATTTTCACCTTGGCTTCTCTAGCTTGGCATAGGAGAGAAGATATTTCTTTGGTGGAGCAAGTGGTGGCTGAATGTTTCACTATTGGGGCTAGTGTGGCAGCATTGTAATTGCATATCTTGTGAATTTCACTTAATATATGAAGCTCTTTTATCCAGCACACTTTCATGCATATGTTGTGATTTATTGTGATGCTATTCATTCATTGTTTTCGATATATGTTTATGTTAACACATATTAATGAAAATGAACTATTTCATTGACTTTGGTATACATCTTTTTGAATGTGCATTATTACTTGCTTTTATGATCGTTATTATCTTGTGAACTACTTTGCAGGTTAATCAATGATTATTTCATGCTCTTGTGTGTCTCTTTTAGGATAGTATCGTTACTTTTCTTCTAGAGGCACACTATTTCTTCTCCCTTCCGTGAAAGAACCTTATATACATTGCGATTTTATGCCTCATAGTGTCAACTTACTTTATTATTTCAAATATTGTTCATATAATATTTCATGTTGATAATTATAGCCAAGGAATATTCCTAAGAATAATGACAACCAAGCTTATTTCCCAGTTGGGGATCCTACTCCAAATGGTGTGAGGTCTAGTTGGGACTTCATACCAGGGAGACCCCTTATGTTGGTGGACTTCTAACACCATCAACATAGTCCCAACCCCCTCCACCCAACATGTAACCCCTAATTGATTAGTTTTATAACATATTTTAGCTATTTGAGGACCTTCCTCCTCTTTGTTCTGTATAAAATTCCATTTATCTAACACCTATAGCCTTCCTCACAAATGCCCTCACATATTGGTTATCTCCCTTTGAAGCTACAAATGTTAAATCTCAAATATATGTTCTCCTTCCATTTAACAATACTCAACCTAGTTCTTTACCTTATGGCTTTGTTTCCTTCATTATTCCTATGAAACAAGTACATGGGTGGCTCTTTGTCACATATTCCATTCTCTCAATAAGATCACTATCCACTGCCACACAATAATAATTTACTAGACCAGCCCATGTTATTTATTATAATAGTATTTACATCATAATTTTTAAGTGTGCTTTATGTGATGTGGGGTGCATAGTGTCATGTTTTACCTTTTTTTATACCATGATAGAAATTCACATTGGAGGTGGATTTCTCATTTATTTCTAGAACTTGTATGAATGTTAAAATACCATGAATGATCCGGATTTAAATAGGAACGCAATAGATTACAGAGATAACCATAAATACAGAGATGCGATAACCATAAATAGAGAGATGCAGCGGAAATAACACTTCATTTCATTAATGGAAAATACCGAAATATGCTTACAACCAGAATTGGAAATAAACCAGCTAGGACGATGGTAGCTTATCTCTGAGAAGAGATGTGTGGCTACATGTCTCTGAACTGTTACGAACTTGTGTTACAATGAGGCTCGAAGGCCTATTTATTATTGAGAAACAATGGAAAACCCTTCACATTCCAAAACCGACCCTTAGAAGGTGAAACGCCAAATTGTGGGCCCCGTTTTGGGTAAATTGGTACATCAATTTCCCGGGGTCGTAACTTTGGCATACAATCTCTGTTTGACGCGTATGATAGCTCGTTAGAAAGATCCATCCGAAAACTACCACTTTGGGAAGGGCAACATCGGTCCATGGACCCATGTTGCCCCCAGATTTCCCAAAAAACGTCGTTTAGGGCCTCAAAACGGCTCCGGAAGTTCAGGACCCGAAAAACTGCTAAAAATAGTAAACTGTGCTACAATTTAGGAAACTGAAAAGTTTAAAGAGACAATTGCGAGGTCCAAATGGGATAGGTGGGTGGCCACCAACATCCACCTAGATCATTGTATGTTAAATTTATCGAACAGTTAAGCTAATCTGAGTAATTACTAGGTTATAAGTACCTTTGATATGCGTAAGTAGCTACTTAGTCTATTCAAGGTCCGTGAAAGATCGTCGTAAACCTTCGAGGAGGTTTAGAGGCAATTAAAGAAATTTATATCGATAAGCCATAAAGGCTTATCGATCTGCACAAAGGCAACTTTAGGGCATAAAATGACATCATTCTCATCTCTGGGTGCAGAAACTTGGTTCCAGCATCCACTCATACTGCTTTGAGTGAGACTTCAGTCCGTGCTTCCCTGGTTGATGCCGAAAGGGCCAGTAGTGTAGGGATTTGTTTGGCGCAACTAGATTTGAACCTGGGTAAGGACCCACTAAGCCAACATTATCTTTGTGGTTGCAAAGAAGAAGTCCCAGTTTCAGATAAAGACACAAGTGGGCCCTTTCATATGCAACACCAGGTCAGCAAGAGAAGAAGCAGATAAAATCCTTAAAGAGATGAAATTCAGCCTGAGTTTCACATGTTCTTATGACCCTTGAGGTATCATTTCTAAGCTGAGAGTAGAAAGAAAAACTACTCCATATCTCCATACCCCAAGGCCTGAGATATAAAAATATGTGAACCAGTAAGAATGGGCTGAGAATACATTACAAGAAGCTGAAGAGAAATTATTTTCTACTTCAAATTTGTAGACTCCCACTCCTCAAGAGAAAACAAGTACAAGATAGAGAGACGAGGGATCATCATCCACAACAGGTACTGAAGCCAAGGATTTCAAAATTAGTTACAGGAAAAGAGAAAAGATGACTCTTAGGATAGGTGCAGAAAAGGAGATAGAAGATCAAGTTGCCATCATAATTGGAGAAATGCCATCTACAAGCAGCAAGTTTGTTACATCTCCTACTGGACCTTCAATATCACACAGTCAAAAAGAAACAAAGCTAGCTTTGCAGGATGCCCAAGGAGAAAAGGAAAAGAGTATTTTTGACAGGTACCGAGAGATCAAACTTAAGAATGAAATTCTTGATAACAGTACCTACATTCAGTTTTGGAAGCAGACTTCTAGTTCATAGAGCAGATTACTATCAGTTTTTTATATAGAAAAAGGAAAGATGCAGATGGCCTTCCTTGAGGCCCAAATTCCACATCCTAATGCACCATCAGATTACAAGAGCACAATGTTTGAATTCAACACCAAATGTATCCATCCCATTGATCAAATGGAGATGCATAAATAGACTGGTGAGATTATTTCATCTACCTTAACTAATACTACCATGTCATTGTCAATACTGCAATTTTCATATGCAAACATTCAATCCTAGTTGAAAATAGAAAATGTATCTTCTTTAGCAAAGGACAATAGGATCAAATATTAGGAATATTTGGTAGTCAATATAGGATATGGTCCTAAAGATATAAATATTGCAAAGGAGATCATCAAGAATAAAAATCTTGACATTGCAAAATTGAGAAAGCAGTTGAAACTGTCAACCACTGAGGATCCCTTGACTAAATATATTGAAGAAAATGAGACACAGAAGGCTGACATGATGAAGCTAATCATAGAGAAAAATGTTCAGATCAGACAGATGGAGGTAGAAATGGAGAAAATGATCAAAGAGAAAGAACAGAGTCAAAGGGAAACCATAGTCAACCTGGATGCTATACCCATCACTCAAGTCCCAGCTACAGGAACAAACAAATGTAGAAACTTCTTCAACTCAAGTTACAAGTGTTGAACAGGTGACAAAGGCATTGGAAAAACAAAAGAAATTAATAAGTTGCATGGGCAACTCAAATCTCTGTAAGAACAAAAATCCATAACTAAAGCTTCTCATTTGGTTGAAGTACAGAAGTCACAAAGTTTGCTAGAGAGGTTACAGAAGGTGAAGAAGGATACAACAATTGGTCAAACCTTGGACCAAGCTAAGGAAACCATTTGGATGGGTATTTTTGACTCCATGAATGAGATTAGGCCATGCATCCAAATCATTTTTGAACAGAAAGAACTGATACAAAAGGCCATTGAGACCATTGTTCTAGTAAGGGAAAAGCTGGGAGACATGGCTACAGAAGCTTCCAACATCATCAAATTCTTGAATTCAAATAATAATTATGAGCTTGAAGAGTGAGGAATTAGTGACAATACTACCACCATCTTGGAAGTTAAGAAGGTTTTGACTAAAAGAAATCTCATTGGTCAATTGGAGGAGAAATGTGTAACACTAGAGTTGGGAGTGAAAAGATTTTGTTATCTCAAAATCAAGCCCTGGAAGCCTACAAACCAGGAAGACTTCAAGTAACTGTTTCAAACCTACTTCAGGCTGAGGCTTAGCCTCCTCAACCTGAGAGGGCTCTCTCTAAATGGATTAATGACTTTGATTAAAGAAAAGATGGCTAACTCTTATAGAACAACTGTGAAAAATATGAATGGAGGAAACAAATTTAGCAACTATCCATTGGGCTTATGGAGTCAACATCATTTCAGTATAACAATGGTATTAACCTTACATAGAAGCCAGGGCATTCAACATTCAACACATTCAGAACATACCAAGAAGATATGGGACCACACAGTCTATGAATGTATACAGGAAGTCAGAGCACATTCAGTGAATTCTGAGTGATTATACATTCATACCACTGCAAATATTAGGAAAAAAATAACACAACATATTCTGAAACATCAAATCCCTCATGAATCCTGAGAAGCAAAGCTAAACTTGTATTACTAAAAGAGTCTTTACATAAGCCAAATATCAGAGCTTTTTCAATAAATTTCCAACCCTTTGTACATTGCTCTTTCTCTTATTTATAGAGCTCTTCTACCTGATTGAGATTACTCTTCTAGCATGAGGTAAATTTGAATTCCCCTTGCTATGATGACACCTATTAACATTTAAAACTAACTAATAAATACAACTGACTGCTAACTAGCAGTTTTAGAGACCTAAGACAATTAGGATTCTATCTCTTCATCATGATTACAACAACCTTATCTAAAAATTTAAAACATTCTTTGACACCTAATAATCCATGAATTCGAACTTGATGAAGCCTCCCACGTGGTCATCTAACTACTGAAGACAAACCCTACAAATTAGGGAACATGTTTCCCTGTTTTTAGGTTTAGGATCCCTGAAAATGGCACGTGGGACAGAGCCTTTATCTCCTCATACATGACACATTTTTCGAAACTGAAGGAGGTTTTTGTATTCCAGGATGCCTAGAACAAAAACCTCTCTTGGTTTTTTAAACTACTTCTCCACCTGTCCAGAATCGATCCTTGATGTTCCTAGAAACTAGGAGACTGTCCCTTGCTCTGTTCTGGCTTAAAGATGGGTCTTGGAACAAAGCTCATAACTTCTTCCAAAAACCGTATTTAGAAAACCTGAAGGAGGATTTCTTGAAGAAATCCGTGCTGAAAAAAAACCTCTCTTGGATATTTGAAATACCTTTCCTACTGCCCAGAAGACGTCTTTGAAAAACAGGTGTTAAACAGGAAAAGTCTGTTTGTGAAAAACTGCACCTACAGCAGTTTCATAGCGCAACTTTGGTCTTTAATTTCTCCCATATCATAATGAATTTGAAGAAACTGAAAGAGGTTGTTGTAGTGCAGAATGTTATGAAGCAAAACCTCTTTCAGTTTGAAAAATGGAGTTCTCAGCTGCTCAGGAAAGCTTCTGTAAGTGAACTAGTAAAAACAGTTTTTCTGCTAAAACAGGCTGCTACAGGGGTTTCGTAGCGCGCTACGAAAACACTTAGAGTGAGTTTTTAACTATGAAAACCTTGACACAAGTTTGACATGTGGAATTTTAGGTGATGTGAGACCAGTGATGGGCAATAACGGAGTGTTGACCCTATTTGACCATACCAACAAGACTCTTTTATAGATCTTAGACATGGAAACAACCATGGAAAGAATAGACCAAGACTAACATGAATCCTTTGGAATCAAACTGATGTCAAAAAACATGGTGAGGCTTTTAGGACATGGAATTAGGCTATGAAACTTTATTTGAATATGTACATGAGACTCTAACCCTATGAATTAGACTCTAAAACATAAAAATGACTTCACCATGACTTGACCATGACTGATACAAGAATTGAGAAACCATGTAAGTTGTCCAAATTCTTTAAGGAAGTTTTACAGTGATAACAGATTCTTCAACAGGATTGAAACATTAATTCATAAAGGATTTCACAACATATATGTGATTAATGACAAACTAATTACTCAAGAATATTGTGTTACGAAGATGAAGGAATTGGTTAGAAGCAGTATTAAATTCAGTGGTATAAAAGGCATCATGACAGCTAGAGCATTCTTAGAGACAATGGGAAATGACTTCTTTATCCAAAAAGAGTTGAAACAAATCTTCATAGTAAAGCCAACATTTTCAAAGTATATTGAGGTTGATGAGATTTACTAAAGGGTAATTAAGTTAACCATTCTAGAGGAAAAAATTTGGGGGGAACTATATGATTTATTGGATTAAAAACCAACTCGAATGTAATAAGAATATCAGGCAGTACAACAGCCAGCACAACACAGCTATATGTTGATTCAACAACTGAATCCACCAAAATAAAATAGAATAAAAATGAAAAGAGGGTATAAAAAAAAGGAAAAAATAAAATAAAAGAATAAAAGATAGAACCCCATCAAAAAAAGAAAAACAAAAAGAAAATAATATTGAAAGTGTTGAAAATTTAAATGCCACTACTGATAGATAGTTTTCTTCATGATTGATAAATAAAGGTTGTGTGCAACTTGTTTAAAATGCCACAATGACCAGTTATTTGTTTAATCAAACAGTATAATCATGGTTAAATATGTTTGAATTTCTGTAAATTAGATTGGAGGATAAATATTTGCCAAACAGTTTAATCTTGTTAAATCAATAGTTAGGTAGAAAATGACATTGGTTCGACTGTTTAATTTGAATCAATAGGAGAAATAAGTGATAGGATTTAAGTAGTTTTTAATTTTCCATAAAAGAAAATAATTATGGGTTTGCTAGTCTATATGCACCCATTTAGAAAAATAAAAATGTTAGCTTAGTTAAAGGGTAGGCCAAAATAGTTTGGTTTTATGAATATATTTATGTTGTCCTTTTATTCTAAGTCTCAGTGACGTTGTAAAAGCAAAAAGGCACGATGGGATAATGTACATTCATGACATATTTTATATCCCAAGTATTATCTAAAGTTTCAAAAGAAAATATCAAAGATGCATATGGACAAAAATTTGTTTGTCGTTAATGGTTAAAGGGGCTGCAATCACACGCATCGGGATCCTCCTACCTTTCGGATGGATGACACTCATTTATTTTCAGCCCCCCCTCTCCATCCTAGCTTTACTGGGGGGGTTCGAAAAGGTGGTATTTCTCCATTGGGCCCCATCATTACATGGCATCCTCTCAATATTTCGCACCCATCCCCCTGGCGATACCACATACTGCCTCATACCCCCTCCGAAAACCATTTTCTCCCTCATCTCTTTACCATTGTCCCTACCTGACACCTCTGTCACTCCTATCCCGCCACGTTTCCTAACCATTTCCCAATTAAATGTTTTCCCGACAAAATTATCATTGAGTATTTAATTCTTCCCTCCCGGGTAACCGTTCGACCTCAACGGTCGCTTACCACCCTCCAATGGAACCTATCACTCCCTCTTTTTAAAAACCTTGAACCGTCTTAATTGTCCCTTTCACTCACTTATTCTCTATAATTCACAAGTTTTCTGCAAAGCAACCGGTTCAAAAACATTTGTTGAACTAGATCAAAAATGTCATTGTTTTGTCTCCCCTCCCCTGGTGGCTCACAACCTAAAATTTGTTCCTGGTAAGCTTTTCCTTCCATCACCATTAATCGTTCACTGATTTAAATATGCCTCCAAAGAGAAAGAACCATGAAAACCCTGTTAATCCATTAATCCCTCCATCTATAGACTTAGACCATATTCCATTAGCTAATAGGGATTATAGGATCAGTGAGACACAGTGCAACTATGAATTTTTAGAGCTTTATTATTAGCTAGAGGATAAACATGCTGATAAAACAGATGAAATTGGACTCTGGGAGTCCAATCTTCCTCACTATATTTTCCCTCTGAACTTCCATGCCCTTGAATTCACGAGGAAATTCCAAGCCTGCTATGTTCCCAGCCAAAGAGCCATTATAACCCCATATAGTGAGATCCTTTTTTCAATCACTGCCCAATATATAAACCAAATGATACTAGCTCCCCCTATGGAAAACAATGCCCCATTTTCCTTAGAATCCCTCACCAAACTCTATTAGAAGCTCGATTTTTCCACAAGAGCCAAATTTTTTTTATATATTCTTACCAAAAAATGCCCAAATGCTAAATAAGAATCCTCCATACCCTTCCTAAATCTTCCCTAATCAATCTAAACATATCATAACCATAATTTCCTACATTTTGGGTTATTATTTTGATCAGTGGGTAAATGAATCCATTCTAGGTTTCCTCTCAATCTTTTCCACATATAGCAAACCAATTATTTTGTTTAATTTCAATCAATTCCTAGCTGATAACATCCATGAGTAATTTCTTCAATTTTCAATAGAACAAGTGTCTAAGTACACTTCAATTTTAGTTTATATGTTTCTATATTATCAAGCAGACATGTTCAGTTTTGCCATGCAGAAGCTAGACAATGAGGGAAACCAACAACCTATAATATTTTGGACTTCTTTAGGGATGAAAGAGCAGCAAGAATTCTCATATAAACAGTTCATTGAATAATATGTTCACCCAGCTATGAATATCCTAAACAGCTTAGAACAACCCAGAATCAGTGAAGACATCAGAAGAATTCTACATTTGACAGATCAAGCTAGGACTGCAGAGGGGTATTTATACCAGAATTATACAGAAATTTGAGTTTATGGATGCAAGTTAGCACCATACAGGCTCCCAAAATACCTCCCTATAAGGATTTTTTCCCTTGAATATATCAAACAAATGCTAAATTCATATGATATTCACTTTGTGGTGGCAAAGAAGAAGTCCCAGTTTCAGATAAAGACACAGGTGGGCCCTTTCATATGTAGCACCAGGTCAGCAAGTGAAGAAGCAGATAAAATCCTTAAAGAGATGAAATTCAGCATGAGTTTCACATGGTCTTCTGACCCTTGGGGTATCATTTATAAGCTGAGGGTAGAAAACAAAACTACTCCAGATATTAATACTCCAAGGCCTAAGATAGAGAAATATGTGAACCAGTAAGAACGGGTTGAGAATACATTACAAGAAGCTGAAGAGAAATTGTTTTCTACTTCAAATTTGCAGACTCCCACTCCTCAAGAGAAAACAATTGGAAGACAGAGAGACGAGGGATCATCATCAACAATAAGTAGTGAAGCCAAGGATTTTAGAATTAGATACAGGAAAAGAGCTAAGATGACTCCTAGGATAGATGCAGAAAAGGAGATACAAGATCAAGCTACCATCATAATTGGAGAAACACCATCTGCAAGCAGCAAGTTTGTTACATCTCCTACAGGACTTTCAATATCACATGGTCAAAAAAAAAAGCAGAGCTAGCTTCATAGGATGTCCAAGGAGAAAAGGAAAAAAAAGTATTTTTGACATGTATCGAGAGATTAAACTTAAGAATCAAATTCTTAAGAACAACACCTACAATAGTTTTGGAAGAAAACTTCCATTTCACATAGTAGATTACTATCAATTTTTTATACAGAACAAGGAAAGATGCAGATGGCCTTCCTTGAGGCCCAACTTCCACATCCTAAGACACCAGCAGATTGCAAGAGTGCAACGTTTGAATTCAACACCAAAGATATTCATCCCATTGATCAAATGGAGATGCATAAACAAACTTGTGAGATGATTTCCTCTACCTTGGCTAATATTTCCATGTCATTGTCAAAGTTGCATGTTTCATATGCAAATATTCAATCCCAGTTGAAAATGGAAAACGTATCTTCTTTAGCAAAGGACAATAGGATCAAATCTTTGGAATATTTGGTAGTCAAGATAGAATATGTTCCTAAAGATATAAATGCTATAGAGGATATCATTAAGAAGAAAAATATTGACATTGCATCATTGAAAAAGTAGCTGAAAATTCTAGCCACCGACGATCCCTTGACTAAAGATGTTGAAGAAAATGAGATAGAGAAGGTTGACATGATGAAGCTAATCAGAGAGCAGAATGTTCAGATCAAGCAGGCGGAGGTAGAAAGAAAATTATCATAGAGAAAGAACAAAGTCAAAGGGTAGCCATAGTCCCCCTAGATGCTATACCCATCACTCAAGTCCTGGCTACAGGAACAACAACTGCACGAACTTCTTCAACTCAAGCTACAAGTGCTAAACAGGTGACAAAGACATTGGAAAATATGTCAATCCAGTCAAAATAAATTAATAATTTGCATGGGCGGCTCAAAGTTCTGCAAGAACAGAAAGCCAGAACTAAAGATTCTCATTTGATTGAAGTACATAAGTCATAAAGGCTGCTAGAGAGGTTACAGAGGGTGGAGAAGGATACAACAATTTGTCAAACCTTGGTCCAAGCCAAAGAAACCATTTGGATGGGTATTTTGGACTCCATCATTGATATTTGGCCATGCATCCAAATCATTTTTGAACAGAAATAACTAATACAAAAAGCCATTGAAACCATTGTTCAAGTAAGGGAAAAGTTGGGAGACATGCCTACAGAAGCTTCCGACATCATCAAATTCCTGAATTCAAAGAATAAGTATGAGCTTGAAGAGTTAGGAATTAGTGATAGGATTGCCACCATCTTGGAAGTCAAGAAGGTTTTGACTAAAAGAAATCTCATTGATCAATTGGAGGAGAAATGTGAAACACTAGAGTTGGAAGTGAATAGATTCTTCAATAGAATTGAAACATTAATTCAGAAAGGATTTCCCAACATATATGTGATTAATCACAAACTAATTACTCAAGAAGATTATGTTATGAATATGAAGGTTGTGGCCAAAAGTAGTATTAAATTCAGTCGTATAAAAGGCAGCATGACAGTTAGAGCATTCTTAGAGGCAATGGGAAATGACTTCTTTATCCAATGCAAGGTAAAACATATCTTCACAAGAAATCCAACATTTGCAAAGTATACTGAGGTTGATGATATTTACCGAAGGGTAATTAAGTTAATCATTCTAGATGAAAAAAGGTGGGAGGAACTATGTGATTTATTTGATTAAAAAGCAACTCAAATGTAATAAGAATATCAGCTAGCGCAACACAGTTATATGTTGATTCAACAACTAAATCCACCAAAACAGAGCTACCTCTTCATGCATCTATCCACCTTGCGTATGATTCTACAAAAGATTGATTTTATTGTTTAGGATAATGCTAATAATACACTATTAGTTGAGACAACGATTTTGTAATTATTTTTATAAATACTTCATTGTTTGAAGTATTACAGGTTGATTGTTGAATATAATTTCCTCTGCAACTTGTAATTTTTGAAGTTGTTGGAAGCATCAATAATACAAGAGCATTCTTCACATGATTCATGTGGTGTACGAAATGGTGATGTTTTTTCTTCAGTTTATGTGTTTAATCATTGTCTCATTTTCTCTGTCATTTCTGAAAATCTTAATTCCATAATAAAAACTGTGACGAATAGGATATGTTATACAGAATACCCTATTCTAGTTGTTTGTAATATATATGTTTTATGTTGAAGTCAAATTAAGGAATTCTTCATTTCTCCTTAGTTTCTACTGAATCTCACACTTCTTTTGTTTCATAATCCATTTAAAATTCTAAAAGATCCAACTAGTGCAACCTATCTTGCCCTGTGAAACTCCTTCAAAATTTGATGCAGATCCCGTTAATCTTTAGACTCCATATCCCAATGGAATTATAATAGTTTAATCAATCAAGCAATCCAATAAAAAACAATCAGTACAATAATAACTAGCCTAAAATTCACATCAAACATAGCTATATTTTAGAGAGAGATCCCTCTCCGAAGCTAGTAGGGCTAGATCCTAGCTTCCAAAGTGGTTTTGATGTTGTCTTATGTGTTTACTACTGCAACCTCAAAAATGCATAACGAAAACAGACTGCTCTATCCTCCTTAGAGGTATCTTCCTTTATTATTGCTACTAATGTAGGTCTATCTTCATTACTACTACTAGATACATGGCTATTTCTATCTTCATGTGATTCACCTGAGAATCTAAATAATGATTGACCTATTTATTTTCATTTATCACAAATCAATAGCATAACTTCTGAGAAACGTGGCCTCTCCTATGATTCTTCATCATCCTCTCGACAGTGATGTGCGACAATTCATGCATTAAGAGGAATATATTCAATCTTCTCAACATCTCTTCTCTGGGATGATTTCTTATTCTTCTTACCAGCAACTATATATTTCGGTTCACTACCTAAGAAACAAGGCTTTTCAACCTTCTCTTGAGACATATTTTCATTTTCTCCACATGGACATTGAAATCTATCAGACGTTTCCTTTGTTGACTCACAATGCCTTACTTTATCAACATCTGGCTTTGATAGGCCTTTCATGATAATCCTTTTGGATTATGCATTCTACTAAATCTTTTCTCCATTCAATAGGGAGCACCGGACAACAACATCTAAAGCCATTAAATAAGCTTCCATTCTAATCCTACATAGCTCATAGTCTGATCCATTCAAGTATGGAACTCCCTCTGGTGTAGGCTAAGTTTGATTAGCCATTTTTTCCCTTTGATGTACCTTTGACCGATGAATTTGTTCCTGAAGGACCTTGGTTTGATACCAATTGTTGGAAACAATGTTTAATACTCATAGGGGGAGGTTGAATCAGTATTAAGGCTAATTTAAACTTTTATGCCAATTTTCATTCAACATTCAAACTTGGCAACCATCTATATAATCATCAATAGCATATCATATTCCAACAACATAAAATCAACGCATAAATGCATACACCATGAGCAACAAGCACATATGACACAAAGAATTTAACATGGAAACCCTTCCGGGATAAAACTACCAAATATTATTCTATTTGATGTAAATATGAGCACCTACTCTATTACATGAATGTTTGTTTGTGATCCACCACTCACAAGAAGCACCAACTCCCTTAGATTGTTTACTAGCAACCACTAAAAGGAAGCACCAACTCCCTTCTTCTGCAGACACCTGATTAGCTTAGCATAAGCACTAACTGAAGCACCAACTTGTAACTCTTTAGATTTATGCAAGCACTGAATTGTAGTAGGAACCAACTTCCAAGCTCTACTCAAACATCCACTGAGATGGAACCACCAACTCCCTGTATGCATGCCTCAACCCACACTCAATAAGGAACTTATTGTTCACTGTAATTGACAGTCACTCTGCCTGTTTTCAGCTCTACCTTCATCCACTTTCCCTTAGTTCTTCTCTATGTTAGGCCCTCTATTATCTTCTACATTCAAACCTTTTTCATGCTCAGCATCTCTCACTCATTCTCAACCCTTTTTGCAACACTCTATCCAATTTTCTCACTCTACAACAGTGTACATTCTCACAACTCTCGTCCCTTTGATCTCAAAAATACAGGCTCAACTCTCAACCTCTTTCCTCTACATAGGAACTCTTGGCCTTTCATAGCAACATAGGCACACACAACCTCTTCTCAGTTGCACACACCCACAAATCCCTCCACTCAGCTCACTCAACTATGTTACATCCCCCCACCTTGCTCAATTTCAATCCTGGGTTTTG
The DNA here is from genome assembly GCA_000404065.3 of Pinus taeda. Lineage (NCBI taxonomy): Eukaryota > Viridiplantae > Streptophyta > Pinopsida > Pinales > Pinaceae > Pinus > Pinus taeda. The sequence goes on along the minus strand of APFE031705488.1, from coordinate 223,365 downwards.
TTCCTCTTCATCACAGGGAAGAAGGTTGTATTTCTTGCCATTATGTCATCCACACTACCCACGCATGTACTCAAATGCATGGTTGTCCATACTATTTTTTCATTAAATTTCCTGACCTCTGCAACCACATTGAACTCTAGAAATGGGGTATGTTTATTCAATTGTTGCAGCTACATTAAATCACAAAATGGACGCCTAAGTGTCTTCCATACTGAGAATAAATTCTCATTCAGAATACACACTATAACAAAGCTCCCCATACTTATTAATTTCCCACAGAACATAGAATGTATCTGAGGCATCGCTCTCTTCTTCAGTGATCAAATCATCTGCACTTAGTGATCTTATCAATTTAATTCCTTATGGTGTATAAGTGAGAATAGAGGAAACTTGCTTCTTGGGATAGACTTTGCAGTCGCCATTAATCCAGTCACCAACCTTGCTATGCACATTTACTTGGTCGTCATCTCATTCATCCAAGTTCCCAATCATTTTGTTATAGACCCATAAGCCTTGTCAAAAATGCGCTACCAAATTAACTTACTCTAGCCCCTTTTTATTTTATTAAATAGTAATGCCAAAACCATTTTCGCCTTAAGCCCCTTTCGCGTCCGCCATAGGACCATTTCCTATGATAGTCACTCTACACCCTTTGTAGGCCAAATTCCTTTTATTATACGTTATGTTCCCTTGGTATTATTTCTATGTGAAATGACCAATCGTTGGAGCTCTCTCTATCCCGACACTTTTGTTTGTGCTTTGTTAATAAACCTCTAGGCTCATGCCTCCAGGGTGATGCCACTTGCCGCCCTCTAATATGTTGTTGTTGCCAACCTGTCTATCCTTCGTGTCCAGACGCATTCCCTTTACAAGCCTTAAATTTCCTCTGGGCTCATTCTTGTGAACTTAGTTGTTAATGGGGTCATCTAGGACTACTTCTCATTGCTTGTTGACTTCCATCTTGTTATGCCAGTTCCAACATGGCCCAAAAATCTCCTCCTGATTATTTCCTTATTATGCACCTTTTGAAACTTTCGGGGTCATCCCATCGAGCCAACGTCATGCTAACATCACCAGGGACACTTGGCACCTCTGAAGTGGTGACAAGTGTCACCCAGTTATGGGCCATTCAGGTGCCCAAAAACATTGAATCTTCCTATTGTTTGTATACCTATGATTGGCCTATGCTAACATCACATTTGTCCATTAATAAGATGCCACCTGTCCTCTTTTAGAGGAAAGAGAAGGGGGTCCTCAAGGCCTATTTTGCCTCGAATTTCCTTTATAGGTATTTTAATGGTCCCAAATAATTTCTTTGTATTGGTTCAAATCTTCCTCTTGGTCAGTGCTCTCCTACGAGCTTGCTTTATTATTCCTCCATAATTTCCTCTCCGGGATAGCCCTCAACAAACTGAGTTGTTGGTGTGGGGACCTCCCACTCACTTTTATTGGTATGTGCTCTATTGTCGTGTCCCAATGGTTATCTCTCAATTGATTCCTTTTGTGCACCAAAAGGTTATGCCAAGGTGATACCATCGGACTTGCCTCCATCAGGTGGGCTCCATTTACGCCAATAAGAATTCTCTCCACTACACTACTGATGCTCCAAGTCAGCCTCGAGCATGATTACATCTCAACACTTTAACTTGTGCACCCTTTGCAAACTACCAGGGTACATTTGTTGGGGTAACTCTGTCGGGTGGGCTCCACCTGAGCCAATAATTAAAAACACTCCCATTGTTGCACTACCAGTCACATTATCCTAGTCCTCCTTTGACTACTCTTCTAACTTTACTGTTGGTTTTGGTGACTGTGCCGAACTAAAATTGCTCCAAAGGGTCCTCCAACTACTTTTGGCACTACACTTTTGACTTTGGAGGTCCAGATTTTGATTGTCAATAACTTTCGATCCAAGAGGCCATTTTCAAACTTCATTATAGCGTTCGAAATATATTTTCGAGCACTATCCAACTATGCCATCTACATGAGTATCTGAGTTGATCTTTTGAGGCATAATCTACTCCAAATCCTAGGTTTCCCTAACCATCATAGATACATATTTTAGCTTCTTACCTCATCCTACTACTATAATGGTTCTCTACCAGAGACTGCAGTAACCATGGGATACCCCCTAAGCTTGACACATCAAGCACATATGCTACCACCTAACATCCATGCTAGTCTAGTTGACATCAATGCAAACACACTTGCCAATTGTCAGACAATGCCAACTGTCCAACATATCTCTCCCATGGTTGTTGACATAAATTCCAACACACTCAATGCCACTAGCCGTCTAGGTAACACAAATTGTCCAACGGTTTAGAAATATGATCCTCAAAATATCTTATTAGAAAGGAGAGTGAAACATGGATCATCCCCTTATAAACATGTGTTGAAACTAGAATTTGAATAGTTTACAAACAAAGATGTTTGGAAACAACATGTAGTCCAAGATACAGGTTATAGCCAGGAAGTAGGTAAAAATTCACAGCTATTTATTTTGGATACATCACAACCAAGTGAAAAACAAATCAAGAGAGGATATGAATAAACACAGCAATCCTTCTCAGTCTCAAGAATAGAGGATGAGGAGCATAGGTTGGAGAAAAGGCCAAGAGTTGAAGAAGAGGAGGTCTCAGTTTCATCTCCAAATACAGAGGAAGCTACATCAAGAAATCATGCATTCAGCGAGGAACTCTTGCCAACATATTTTGTGGTTCAATCAACATCATCTTCCAACATGTCACCTTTAACAATAGGCAAGCAAGACAACATTTATCCATAGTTTAGGGAGATCAATGACAATAATTTGAATATGAAACAAGATGCCTATATAGAGCTATGGAAGCAAGGTTTAGGTTCTTCACAAACAAGGTTAGTGTATGCCTTGGATTATGAGAAGGGACAATTGAAAATGGTAGTTTTGGAATCTAAAGCTCAAACTAAAAAAATACAAAAGATTATAGGGCAACAAATTTCACTATTAATATGAAGAATATAGATCTAGTGGATTTACATAAACAGACTAGAGAAATGATCTTGAGAAGCTTGATAATTACTATTGTCAATGCTCCAAAGTTTGAAATTATTCTCACAATGATTACTAATTAATTGGAATAGGAGAAGAATGCAATGAGAACTAAAGAAATGAAGATTGATGACTTAGAACAATGTATGGTTAGACTAGGGATAGACCCATAAGACTCTTCTGCTATAGAGGCCGTAATCAAATCTATGGATACTAATATTCAAGTGCTCAAAAGAAAACATAAAAAGCCAATAATTGAACATGTTCAAACACCTAAATAGAGGTTGCACTAAAAGATAAAGAATAATTATATTCCCTAATCATTGAACAAGATAAGAAAATTGAAAACTATATTCAACAAAATGACATCTTTACAAAAGAAAATATTGAACATGTTTAATCGTCAGTACCATCAACAATAAAGGTTCATCCTTCCAGCAAGCTTGCTTTGTCAGATTTGAGCATTAAATATCTTGAAATTTAAAATCTCAAGAAACTACTCATATTGAAGAATTCTAAAATAAGTAATCTCGTGGAGGAATTAGTTGACAAAAATGCATCAATTGATATTGATCAAGATTTGAAAGCAAGAGTACAAAACGAAATGGATTGGTTGAAGAATCAACTAGCAGGAACACAATATTTGGTTGAGACTAGACAAAATATTTAGGGAGAGATAATGACCAGTGTTCTAGAGATGTGGGGATCTATCAAAACCAATGGAGATGAATAAGACCTGGTCTATAATATTGAGCATGACATTGATAGAATATATGCAGAGTTAGGAGATAAGCCTAGTATTGCTACCAAAATAGTGGAATTCCACAATATAAAGAATCGAGAATTGCTAATAACTTTGAGTGTGGAAGACAAACATATTTTATCATGGAAGTCAATAAAGTTTCAACTAAGAGAAACTTTGCACAACAATCACAAGATAAATGTAGGTTTGTTAAAAATAATGTAGAATTATTTAATTCTAGATTTAATGTTTTAAAGGAAATGGGTATGCCCTCTTGTGTTGGTTTCACAATTAAAAAGGGGGTGCAGGTGGGGGTGGTGAATTAATATAATGACAATTTTAACTTATTTAAATATTTGAACATCATAAAATGTTAATCTCGTAAACTAAACATGTAGCACAAGATATATATGAAAACCATTACATGAGAAAACCACAAAACTTCTTTGTATGAAAGATATTGTAGGCACCAACCTAGAGGAGACACCAATCCCCTTTGTTGTTTTATAGGCACTAACCTAAAAGAGACATTCATCCCACTTTTTTTCTTTGTAGGCACCAACCTACAAGAGACCAAAATCCCCTCTATTGTTTTATATGCACCAACCTATAGGAGACACCAATCCCCTATGCTTCTTTGTAGGCACCAACCTACTTTATTGAATTTGCTTACTGTTCAACAGCAATTTGTCACTCTCCTTGTTACCCTTTCTCTTGCACCTTGGAGGACCCATTCCAGCACCTATGAGAAGTGACATGACCTGGAAAAACTTGCATTATATTCCCCTAGACATGAACTTCATATGCCCTGAAGACATTGTAGTGTCCTATCTAGGGTGCTAGACTGGGCTAAATTTATTATCGACCAGGGTGCGTAGACTTAGAGGCGTGTGCCTAAAATATATAGACATAAAGGATCTAATCTAAGCCTACTCTTCCTAATTATAATGTTGTGACTTGATCTAATATTAAACTATCAATCAAATATTTAACTAAGCATCAACTATGTATCATTATCAGCTAAGATCCAATTCATAACATGTTGTGTATCATTGTATTTAAAGGTTTCGGTCTCCTTACAGAAACGCCAAACATAAAACCCCTGTTCAATGGTACCCAACATTCATGAACATTTATTACAATCATGCAAAGTAAAAATCATAAGCATACAGTCCATGACAATGCTTTACAAAGCAACCCTGGATCGAATCCCTTACAGGATATAATTCACAATCCGAATGATGGCCTATTCAAGCGCATGCATAAACACATGAATATAAACATCGATTTAATCCCTGTGCATATATTTCAATACCAAATAACAATCAAACGCTTTGACTGTAAACGCAATTAAAATGATACTGTGAACGCAATTAAAATGATAACATAAACGCAATTAAAATGGCAACAGTATACCATGTACGCAGGGCCCGTCTGCGTTCTTGGTATACCGAGCTTATCCCACGATCACCGTATTAAACAATGCACTGTGCTTATAATGCAATCTTGTTTGTATTAAATCAAAGCTCTGTTCATGAAGCGACAAGTAAAAACGTAAACGGACATATAACCAGGTTCGGCCTTATAATTACATACGGTTCACATCCCTTGAAAATGGATGTTCATCCATGGGCGGTTGTTGCCGTTTTTACAAAAATGCAAAATGTTTCTATCCTAGCTTACACACATAAAAAAAAAAAAAAAAAGGAAACAACTAAAAATCGGATTGAACTGTGATTGTGTGTTGTTGCTGCCTTTGTCGCCAACATGCCATAGTTGACCAGGCGTTGACCGCGCATGTAGGAGGGTTGTTTCCGCTGCGGGATAGGTGCTTTTCCATGCTTAGACATTCCACTTTTCGCCCATACCTTTCGCTCTGGCCTGGCTGTCATGCCACATGTCAAACGATAA